>JASANF010012186.1:0-40197 GCA_030248245.1 Trissonchulus sp. WLG1_4 | reverse complement strand
TCAGAGGGGAAGTGGGCGGTTGAGGGGGGTGCCGGATGTCTGAGGGGAAGGGGGGGTGCCAACCCCCATCAGGGGGGGTGGATACACCCCCTACATACCCTCCCCCCCCTATTTTCATCTATGACTCAGAGTAGAGTACCTAGAGTCATTCAGACAAGAGAGTTGTAGTTTTGTTTTGCTGCTATCAATTCCAAATTGATTTGGGGGTTTTCAAAAGTCAGTGATTTTTTTAAAATTGTTGAGGGCCTCACAAAAATTGATTGATTTGACTCGACACTGATACTTTTTAAGAAAGCGACTCGATACCAAAAAGTCAAAACCGTACAAATTAATGCAGTGAAACACAGCCTTTGGTTTCGCACTTTCAATATCCATTTTATTACTTTATTGTTCTTTCAAGCTGTTATTTTTTAACACTTGACAAACCGCAGATTGCAACCAGCGACCTATCCATTCTGTAGGCTGCTAATTTCTGATCGTATTTATACCATATTTTTCGAACATTTACCTACGGCTGCAAGTATGAATCGAACCTAATTGGCGCCTTATTCATTTTTAGAACCGGCGCAGCTGTACGCGTGTGTGGGAAAGCAGGTGGAGTGCGTTCCGTGTCGCGGAGAAAGATGTCCCACCGAAGCCCTCATTAGCTATGTCCATGACAAAATGATCTGCGATGTCACTTGTAAGATTTTTAGTCTTTCTCTAATGACAACCAGGGGTGGACGCGGGTCAGAATTTTCGACACGCGACCCGACCCAACTCTACACTCGTGGGTAACCCGCGACCCGACCCGCGACCCACTTTGACCACCACTCTATAACCATCAGAAATGAAACCGGGTCACCGGGTCACCGGGTCATCGGGTCAGTTCGGGTCACTTTTCGCTCCGGGTCACCGGGTCACCGGGTCAAGAGTGCTGACCCGGTCCGAAACATACTTTTTTAGACAGCCAGAATTTTTCCCCTAAACTTGCATCAGTTTAGTTGGTAGTTGCGTTTGCGAGGTTTTTGTGCTTTTCATGTTTGTAAACTTTGTGCCCACATAACTCAAGTTATATATGAGTGTGTTCAATGTTCTGGACTTCAAGCTATTTTGTCACCAAATTCACGAATAGTTCAAACCATGAGACCGGGACCCGGGGCTTTTAGACGTCACAAACACTGAAACACGTTGCCAACTTTCAGCTCCAACTGGTAAATATTGATTAAGAGCTGTGGAGCAAATTCGTCGCAAACAAGGGCGACCCCCGAGACCCCCCCCTTTTGGTTGAATTTGAGAATTTGTACACAAGGGAATTTGCACCCTTTGGTTTTTATTGTCCGGCCGAAAAATATTTCCGATACGTCTCCAATTGACCAAAGTTAACCAAAAAATAAAAAACTCCAAAGTTTTCCTGGGGCCCCCGACCCTACAACTTTGTGGTTTACTATTCCCTGTTATTATTTTTCATCAAAGCCTACGTACATATGTACTACAAGAATACATTATGTTGAATTTACTTATGTCTGTCACTGTCTAATGGGACGTTCCCGTCTTGTTTTAATTTTCCTGTCGGAAAAATTTTTGAGCAATGTGCAATTTCTTGCAATGAGCTAGGGCAAGAAATGGAGCCAAGTATCTTCCATATTTAGACATAGTGCTCATTGTAAAAAAACTCCACAATAAGTAATAAATGTGATCGACCATTGAAAATTGAAAAACAACATCGCAAAAAAATTTCATCTCTATTTCGCTTTCACTTTTTGTTCATAAAAAATCGAATAAGTAAAATACTTGCACTTCTTTTGAGCTGAAACGATTATAAAATGTCTGGAAAGCTGGTTCCGTGGTGTTTTTTTGGTGATTTTATTGTTTAATAGAGGTCTGTTTAAAACCGGGTCATCGGGTCATCGGGTCACCGGGTCAAGGGGTCTACCGGGTCACCGGGTCACCGGGTCATGATTTAGTGACCCGGTTCCATCTCTGATAACCATAACGTATGTACATACATAGTACATAGGGCGCAGCCAGGATTTTGAAAGGGGGGGGTCGCACCTTGTCCGCTTCACTTACTTAAACTCACTATTGAGGGGTTTGAAGGCGTCAGCCCCAGAATCCAATTATTTTTAAACTTTTGGCGAAGTGGCTTACTTAACAAAATGTAAATTTGGTCATTTAAATTAAATAAACTCACTGTTGCGGGAGTTTGGGGCAGGGGTGGACGCGGGTCGTGGGTACCCGCGGGTTGGGTCGGGTTGGGTCGGGAAATTTGAGCCGTGAGTCGACCCGCGGGTACCCACTTCAGTTTTCTATGCTGATGCTCTTGTCCTAAGATTAGGGAGTCTTCTGGAACGAGTTTCTTTTGGAGCCGCTAAAAATTATTTTTAAAAGTTGTTTGTATCCTTAGATGAAGGCAAAACATAAATTTCATTGGCAACAAAATTATGACAATAGTTTCCGTAAATTTCCTTTTCCGGACCAGGGGGATTAACAGAAAATATCCATTTTTTCGCATATTTGATAACTTGTAGGTATAGTAACGGTTAGTAGATGATAACGTCAATTTAAAAAAAAAACTAGGTACTACCTAGTTTTGGCAAAGTACTACCTAGTTTTTTCACAAAACTCGGTAAAAACTAGGTTAGGTACTTTTACCTCGTTTACCTAGTTTTGCTAAATTTTACTTTACTTTACCTAGTTTTGAAAAAAACTAGGTTGCCACCACTACCCTGTACTACATATGGTGGGCTGCATAATATATAACTCTATAACTCTATAACCATATACTACATGGTTATAGAGTGGTGGGTCAAAGTGGGTCGCGGGTCGGATTTTACGGCGCGGGTTGGGTTGGGTCGCGGGTCGAAAATTCTGACCCGCGTCCACCCCTGGTTTGGGGGGGGCAGTCCCCAGAAAAATGTTTTTTTCAGTTTTTGGACAAATTTGGTCAATCGGAGACGTATCAAAGAATTTTTCCGACAGATGGGAACACAAAATTTTTTTAAGATGGGAACTTCATATCAAACAGTATTATTACACAATTAATTGCAGCCAAATCATTTGGGAATTTCTGTTGTGAATTGCAAAAAATGTAAGTAATCAACGAGATAATTTAATTCATATGTAATGGTGTTTTTTACTGTACACTTGCTGTTGTGCTGTGCAAGTTATGTAAAGGCGGGATTTGTAAATAAAAGTTTGAACGATATCTTGCAGAGAGCTGTTGATTGGTTCGCTTTTTGTTTTCAGGTCAAAAACTGAAAGATATGCAGGCCAAAATGAATCGGAATGAAACCGAAGAAATTTCTGAAAGATGATGCAGAAATTATTAACTGAACATCTTATACATATTTTGCTGTTTGGAAATAAATTTTTACGTTATTTGCGTCCATTTGTTGTTGAGCGTGAGAATCTATTACAGAACCAGAATATCAGTACAGTACTGTGTTTCGAGTAACACTCCAGTACACTGAAGCTCGTAACCAAGAGTACATCCTACTACAGCTAAGCCTTTGTTTCAGTTGCAAGAAAATGTTAAAATAAAGAAAGTTTTGAAAGAAATAAAAGTATTGAAAGAAAATGATAAAGAAATGAAATGAGAAATGAAAGAAATGAAAGAAAAAAAATTGAAATAAATGAAAACTGATACCTACGTATGAAGTTGAAGTAACTACGTACATACGTAAACTGGCTATTCATAGCCAGTGAGAGTTAGGACCAATTCCTTTGGCGGATTAAACGGACTGGACTTATTTTAGTCCTTGGTTTTCGCATGGCAAATCAGGTTAAACGGACTAAACGAGTTAAAATAAGTCAGCGGCTTAATTTTAGTCTGACCCCGTTCCAAAACTGCCACTGGACTAAACGGATTTAACATACACGCTTAACATTAGCGCGCATAGTTAAGTCCGTTTAGTCCGATTACAAAGCAGCGCGCTAAAAGTTAAGGCCGTTTAATCCGGAGGTTTTGGAATGGCATTTTTCAGCATCATTTTTAAACCGTTTAGTCCGATTATAATTAACCCTTTGATCAGGTAGAGGAATAGGCCCTTAGTTAGCTGCGACAGCTGTGGGAACTCAGCTGTTAGTCTGGCACCAAAGGTCAGCCAATAAAAAGAAATGGCGCAACATGGCTGACACTCTGACAAGCTGATTAATGATTGTCGGTCAAAAGGACAGTGGAGGTCATAGGACACTTGCAAGAAATGAATGAAACGAAATGAAATTCACAAGAAATGAAAGAAATTAAATGAAACTTGCAAGAAATTATAGAAACGAACGAAATAAATTTTCAAATAAATGAAAGAAAATGCAACTGAATGGCTTGCAAAACAAGCTTAGCTAATGGTTGCTTAAGGACATTCCCCAAGTTGCTTAGGGACAAGTATGAATCAATCGCAGCTTAGGGACAGGGAAAAGGACACTTCGGAGGTATGAATTAATCGTTTATAAGGACAGGGACAAACCTTAAGGACAGGGACAGTCCTTAAGGACGAGTATGAACCGGGCTTTAACGAAACGCAAATGAGCCAATAACGTTTGAGCTTTAGTTCACGTGAATGGGACTGTTCCCTTGTCCTCAAGGAGTATGAATCAATCACCCCTAAGGACAGGGATAAAGACATTCCCTATGGACCTTAGGGACATTTCTTAAGGGCAGGGACAAGGCATAAGGACACAGGGACAAGGACACGTGGTGTACATCTTCTGCTATCTTAACTATTAGCGTACATCTTACGTATACGTCAAACAAAGCAACACGTTTTGTTTTATCACAGTTTATTCACATTAAATACATACAATATACACATAAAATATACGATACGTATGCATTATACGATAAATATTACAACATCCTTCGGGTCCTTTCAGAGCCTCAGCAACAGTCTCTCCGTCAGCATCTGCCCAATTGCAACATTCGGAATGGTATCACGGAAAATCTGAAATAAAAAACTACCTAATACGAACTACGGAGCAGGGTTTTTTTCAAAAAAAAATCGTGAGCAAAATTGAGCAGAATTTCAATTTCAGTGAGCAAAATTTCAGATCGGTGAGCAAATTGTAAATTTGCTAGTTTACGTTTTATGCTTGGTTATCGCCTGACGCGTACCTAGAAAAGTGGAATTATTACACTTTTAACACCAAAAGAGACACTTATTAGGACATTTCGTTCAAAAACAATAATTTTGTGTGAAATGAGACTGAAGCTCAAAACACCGAAAAGTATGTACACCTTTGTTGGACGGGCAACCAGTGGCGTACCCAGAAAAAAATTTCGGGGGGAATGACTTTTTGTTTTTTGTAATGGGTTAATATGCACTTTTTAGCAATTTTAACGCCTTACAAACGCAAGATCAGAAAAAAGATGGCGATTTTTCCAATTTTTAGACCGAATTCGGTCAACTGTAGGCGTATCAGAAATTTTTCCGACAGAAAAATTAAAACAAAATATGATGTCACATCAGGCAGTGTATTACCCAAGTAAATGAAGCATAATATGAAGATAATAACAAGGAATAGTAAGCCACAGAGATGAAGGGGTCTGGGGGCGGCAGCCCCCAGAAAAAAATTGGAGAAATATTTGATTTTTCGGCCAAATTTTGTTAATTGGAGACCTATCGGAAAATTTTTCCAGCCGACCATAAAAAACCAAAGGAGGGTCCCTTCGGAGCGGTGAGCAGAATTTGAGCAAAATTTCAATTTTGGTGAGCAAAATTTCAAAATCTTGAGCATTTCCCCCGTATTTTGCCCAAAAAAACCCTACGGAGTAACAACGCAAAAACACGACTTCTGAATTCTGAATGTCTGATGCAGTCAGTATATCTAGCCTGACGTTGCCGTTTTGTTTGAATAAATAGCTGGCTAAACGAGCACAAATAAGTCAGCTGCTTAATGTTAGTCCAATCACATGCCAAAATTATCACCGCACTACAGAGATTTAAAATAATGACTTAACATTACCCTGTGTTATTATCATGTAAGTTCGTTTAGTCACACACACAAAACCAGCACGCTAACTGTTAAAGTCCGTTTAACGTTTAGGGTTTTCAATGCCTTTTACATTTTAAACACTTTATTAAGTCAAAAATAACTCGTTTAATCCGGTAAAATGTGAAAAAGACATAAGCCACAGGCTAGCAGCTCGCAACGCCAAAATTATTTTCAGCGACTGAATCAGGTTTTTTTACAGTTGTAGTCACTTGAAAGTCTGCCTACGAACAATGCTGGACCGAAGGCAGAAACGTATGCAGAAAAATCAGTCAAAACGCCAGTATCAATTTCATCTATAAGCAGATAATCATTTGCTTAAACAACACAAACTTGGCCTTTTGGCCCACTGTGCGTCCATAATGACGAATGTGAACCGGACTTTAACACATCCGCGTGCGTGTTACTGAGACAAACTAAGTCCAAAGGACAAGGCGACAGCCGGAGTAAGCTAAAGCCTCGTTTACTTGTTTTCAAGAACACAGGGCCAGTGAGAAGGACAAATTTCAGAGAGCTTGGGTGAAGCATTGATTTGACAGAATCGTTTTGTCTAATATTTGGCATACCAACACTGGACCTAGCCCCAACTTTCTTTCTGCAAGAAAGTGGTTATTAGGTCACGTAGTTTATTTACAAAAAAATTCTCAAAGACAAAATGAATAAGGAGAAGAAAGAGGACATCAGTCTGACCAAAAAATGTTGAACGCAGAGTCTAAGGCAGATCAAACATCCAAACATGTGATTTCATTACGAAAAGAACCAATTTTAGCCATCAAGTACACTACAGTGACTGTGACTGCTAAAATCACGCCACCTCATTTCTCTCGGTTTTCAGCATTTTTTGGTCAGACTTTAGTATGAAAGAGGCTTTAAGCGTTCATCCTGCTCACCTCCAGAGCATCCAACAGATCTCGGCAGGAGATTGGCTCTGAGGGGATGCTGAGCGTGGCGTAGTTCAGCTGAACCTCGGGCTGAACTGGCTCCAGCTCACTGCCACCAGGGCCCGGCGGGACACGGCTCGGAGCAACCCTGCAACAGCAACACACACACACATGTACATACTTACTACACAAAAACACACACTAACTCCACACATACACACACAAACACACACGCGCACACACACAAACAGAAGGACATACACACACACACACTAACTCCACACATACACACACACACACACACACACACACACACACACACACACACACACACACACACACACACACACACACACACACACACACACACACACACACACACAATCCTACAAGGTCTGTCGCTCTTGTGTCTTGGTATTTAACTCGTCACTGATTGCCTCCCAGATTTTGAATAAAGTCTTATAACCAGGATTAATACTTGATTTACATAACAATATTCAGCAACCACTTTTGCCAACTTGAAGTTTAGTTCGAATGTCCTTTTTCATCTCAGTTATTGAAATATATATATATATTATCTGCTGAGAATCTAAAACACATCGTCCATCTTCGCCAGACCCTGTAAATTTCATATTAACAATACAACAAGACCTAAAAATTAAGTTTCAAAACGCAGTAAACATTCCTACAATTATAATTTATGCACACAATTTCTTCCAATAATCTTAGTTCTAAAGTTGTTTCCTTGTCATATTAATGATCAATACCTTTGCACCAGTGAACTCTGAGAAGCTGCCGGCACGTCCGTGTAGCCAAATCGGTGGGGAAATTTATTGTGACGCAGGCTGTAATTTCGGCGCATCCTCAGCACAGCTGTCAACACCTGGTGTAGCAACTCCTGCAAAGTATTAAACAAATTCAACACAGTAAGACTTAGCACAAAGTTACTAGGTTTTGATATTTGAAGATATTGATATTTGGTAATGGTTATCTAACACCCGAAACCTGTTGAGAGATTGTTCATGTGTGCACATTTGACAAGAATACGTCAAGAATATCGTCATAAGGTAGGTTCATGCTCGTTCTTAAGGACACGGGGACAGGGACAATGACCAATTTTAGTCAGCTGCTGTGAGCAGCATTAGCACAATCTATCGTTTTGGCTACTTTTTTGCATACGCACCAGACATGCTTTCCACATTGTTCATGCAAAAAATTCACCGATTTGACTTCTTTTCCGTTTCCTCAGGATTGCATCGGGACAAAAAAGAACACGAAAAGGTCAAGGATGAACCACTCAGCAGGGTTGGCAGTCTCGGTCTCGGTCTCGGTCTCGTAAAAAACCAGAGACTAGGCTGGTCTCGGTCTCGGTCTCGGTCTCGGTAGCAAAACCGAGACCTGCCATAGGGTGGTCTCGGTATTTCAGATGAGACTTGAAGTTTTCAAAATTTTCCAAAATCACAAAGATTTTTTTTACAATTTAAGTTTCCGAACAGAATGCCAAGCATGAAATGGTTAAAACTGTCTGCTGCAGAAGAATGTTAGTTCACCCACCGGCAAACTCTGGCTACCTTCAAGTTTAAACTTTGTATATCAAGCTAGATTTGACATTAAAATTTGAGCTAAAATCGGTTGTGTGTGGAACCTCTTATGTTAAGCAGTAAAAATACTGACCATCATTTATATACCAAATAGTGCTACCTTTGTAGCTGATTTGTAATTAAAAATTTGCTGGCTTCTGCGACTTTACTAATCTCGAATGGGGTGGCAGTTTAATTGAATTTCTTAAGCCCCAACCTCTCAACACATGTCAAAACATTGAGTATATATCTGAAAAAACCTAAGTACAATCAAATACTTTTTGGGCTATGGAGTGGTTTGGGCGTGAATTCTTTCCCCCACATAACTGTGACAGCGTGAGAAACTTTTCTGGTCCGTGATGATGCTGCTATCACTTATCAGAACTTCCGATAGTAGCACTATTGCACCAGCACGGACGATTCTACGCTGGCACCTGAGTCAGCCTGCCAGAGTGAAAATATGTGTATGCAATGCACTATAAAATGTGGTATACGATGAAGTGTGCGAAACTTTTAAAAAATAACCAAAAGTTGACAAAACAGCGGGAAAATAATACTATTCTCCGGTTGTCACTCTCCTACTCTCATGCATCCGGTCGTTCCAATGTTAAGTTTCTCGCAACTTCGCAAGTCATACACTCATAAAACCAAACCTAATCATCTCTTTTTTGTATGTACCTTAGTAACTATTTTTTCACGTTTCAAAGTATCTCAAATTTTTAAAATTGAAACTTGAAAAAAGTCTCCCAAGGGCTGGTCTCGGTCTCGTAGGTCTCGTTTCGGTGGTCTCGGTTGCCTGGTCTCGGTCTCGGTCTCGGTTGCAAACCCGAGACTTGCCAACCCTGCCACTCAGTCTACCTTAATGGCCATAATGAGAAGGACAAGAGCAGCGTCCGAGACGTCCTGCAGTCCGCGTTCCCAGGCGATCACAATGGCGCGACGGAATAGCGCCTCAGCGTCTGGGAGAAATCCCAGATGGCTAGCCAGCGTGTCGCCGTCAACTGCGCACACGCTCGAGGACACGGCCAGGGGGCGCGGTTGCTCCGCGGCGCAACAAAACTCGCCCTGAAAGCCAACACGCGTGCAGCTTTGAATTTCGTGTCATATAGGGCCTATTCCTTTACCGGATTAAACGGACTGGACTTATTTTAGTCCAAGGTTTAGGAATGGCAAATCAGGTTAAACGGACTAAAAGACAGCGGCTTAATTTTAGTCTGACCTGACTCCATTCTAAAACTACCACAGGACTAAACAGAGTTAACATGCATAGCGTACATAGTTAATTCAGTTTAGTCTGATTAAAAAGCAGCGCGCTGAAAGTAAGTCCGTTTAATCCGATGGTTTTGGAATATTTAAGGTGGTAGTTACGTTTTCGCAGCTTTTTTCAATGTTCAATTTTGTAGCAATTCCTGAATCAATTTACAAGCGGTCTTTTGCATATTATTAATCAACTTATTTTTTACTAAATTACAATTTTTCAAGAGTCAGTGTTACTCATAGTGTCCACGTTAACTATTTTGGTGAAGCTCATCAGCTCAATTTTATGCATTTTTCCCCGTATTTCGTTAATTCTTCACTGTGGTAAAAAAATTCCGCATACAATTACGCAATTTATATCAAAGGCACGTTGATGTGTTACGAAACTGCTGGTATGCTTAACTAAACGTAATAACTTAGCAGATTTTTACAGTGAGCAAAAGTTTGCCTCAAATTTTTCCAAAAAGTCAAGAAACGGCAGTTTTTATGATTTTGGTAGGCTGTAACTAAAAAAATAATCAACCTTTTTACTCAATTCGAAAAAGGTATATATAGGGCAAATTTATTTGGCTACTGTCAAATAAGCTGTCTTCTCATTTTTATGAACGGAACAGGATATTGATTACTTCAACTGAAATCACTCATTGTGCTCAGAAATGACGGATTTTTTAAAAAATCTTAATTCAGTTAAATAGGGCCTCATTGGGGTCAGCTAATATTACATTAAGGACAGTTTTCCCGTACCCGTTGAAAAAATGACGGACAAAAGTTTTAAAAATGACGTTTCAGGAGACTGAAGAAAATTCGCAATTTTTGAAGGGGTTTATTAACACTGCCAATGCTCGTGGCTGCTGTGACATATACTAACCAAATTTTGCAGGTATAATAGATGCCTAAGGGACTATGTACATGTAAATTAATGTGCAAAGTGGTTATTGGTATTTTGGGATATTGGCATGAGAAGTCAGAATTGAGGTAAAAAACTTCAAAGTTACCAATCGCCTAGAACGACTAACAGAAATATGTCATATTTTAGCTGAAAATATTCTTAAAATAAATTGGGTTAGACCTTTTTTGAATGGCTTTTATGAGTAGTGTAAGAGCCACAAAAATTTGCCTACAATTTTGTAAGACCTCAAAAAATACACAAAAAATCCAGTTGTTTAGCTATAAATTAGCCGTAAAAGTTTGAATCAATGTCAAATTTAACTGAAATATCGCTATTTACATTCGCAATGTCAGTACCAAGTTTGATTATGTTCGATCAAGTAACTTTTGAATTAATGCAAAAACTTCGAAAACGTAACTACCACCTTAAGCGGAATTTTGAAACCGTTTATTCCTATTAAAATTAACCCTTTAAACCGGTAAAGAAATGGGCCCATAGAGTGGGGGATGAATAGTGTGTTTGGTCACCAAACGTTGGCGATGATTTTTCTGCATTTATGAAACACTGAAATTCTGCGGCTCTGGTTTTTTTACCGAGGCCGGACTCTCAAGTCCACCCAAAACCTCCGGACGATACCTACGCCAAATCCACTCATAATCAGCAACAATATATATATCTATACATATATTATATAGCAATATTATCACGTGAAAAACTGCAACATCTCTATTCAAGCAGAAACAATTCCATACTTTCGAATTAAAATGTTGCTGAGATGTTCCGTTTAGATTTGACGAGGTTGGAGAAGAGAGAGAGTGGCATTTATTCAAAATGGATAAGAGCAAAGCGTTATGCAGAGGAACTGCAAACAAAGGAACTATTAGAGCATTAAGCCTAGTTCATACTTGTCCGCAAGTGTGTCCGTTTGTCCGTAAGCAAAAACTTTAATTAGCTGTTGTAGAACATTTGTTTGCAGTTATTAACAGCAATTTTTGGCGTGTAAGCTAGACCAACAGATGTCTATAGATGTGCAAAAAATCTCGTTGTAACTTTAAGTGGTTTGCTTGTGCTGGTTTACGGACAGTCTCTTACGGACACCGACACGGACAAGTATGATCTAGGCATTAGACAAACCATGCGCCTAAGTTTACGTAAACGCACAAAACGCTATACATATAATCGACTCAAGATCCACAACTACTACCTGTGTACGTCATTATCACGACCTTCCGTTCGAGTGTTCGACACTACTCATAATATATAACCAAACATGCATGAGGGGGGGTGGAGGGGCCGGGGGAAGGATGTCATAAATTCGGGCAAAATTTAGTAAAAAGGGCACTTTCTGATAAATTTTACGAAATTTTGCAAAATTTACGGTATTACGGTCGATCAGGGAGAGGGTCCCCAAAATTTGGCGAAAGAAGTCGCCAACATTTTGACGCGTTACATGTATGCTTGTAACACAAAACATGAAAGTACAATGACTCAGAAAGTTTTTTTGCTTATACCGAACATCCAGAATTGTCGGTATGAATGAAATCAAAAATAGATTGAAATGCTATGTATATTTGAAGCAATTTCAAACGAACAGAGGATTTATACGATTTTATACTAAAGAAATGCTCAAGTTTCACAGTGGAACTTTTATGCACTGCAAAAAGCTATATATTATATTTGTACAAAACATATACATATACATTACATATATTACATATATTATATATGTATTATTATTTGTTATTTGTCTACTATTTCATTGTTGGACTGCCTTTTTGTTTTCTTGTTTTGTGATTTTGCGTTGTTGTTTACTTTTTTCTTCTCACTGATTTGTTATGATTACTACGCTTCTTTTTGTGTGCAATAAATTAACGTCTAACGTCTAACGCAGCGTTAGGCAATCAAGGGTTGTGCGTTATACTGTGTCCCTGAACAGCACAGTTTACCGACAGTGATTTTAACTAGACAATGACAAATGTCAAACTAGGCTTGGTGATTCCCAATAGCTGCAGCACTGCACAAGGACGTTGGACTTGAAAAAACAACTAACCTGCTTCCACAGACAAAAATTTGCGAACTTCTGAGTCAAATGCATCCCGAGAGACCTGAAAAAAATATGAAAATACAATATGTATATACATACACACACACACGCAACACTGTACTCAATTTGAACAAAGCAGTATGAAGACTGCCTTCAAAGGTGACCCCGAATCTGGAACTGCATTTTATACAGCCCTCCCCCTAAGTTTACAATACTAAACTTGTATCAAACCCAAGGGCGTATATATATACCCAGGGGGCTGGAATGAACGGAATGCCCCTCCCCCTCCAAATCTTTACACAAGAGTATATACTCCCGATAGTTTTTATTGCCCGGTAGAAAATAATTAGGATACATATATACGTCTCCCATAGAAAAAATTTGGCATAAAAGTCAAAAATTCCCTATTTTTTCTGCAGATTTTTGCAACTGTGTGGCTTGGCTTAGTCTTTGTTCTTATTCTCTTCCAAAGCTTATGCATGGACAATGACGCAGTCGGAAAAAATTCCTGGGGGTAAAAACTTTTCGATGCTTCTGAAATGAGTTTGTTAAAATGCACTTGATTGCAATCTTAATGCAAACAATGACATATATTTGCATACATGTACACGGGGTCTCGGTCTGGGGGGGGGCTTGTCCCGAAATTTTCGACATTTTAGGGGGGGCTTGTCGAGATATTTTGTGCCAAAAACGCAAAAATTTTCAATTTTTGCCTGAAAATTTCAATTTTTGCCTAAAAATGGGAATTTTTTTGCGAAATTCCGATATTTTTAGCGATTTTGTCGTCATTTTTGAAGCATTTTACGGCGATCTGAGGCAATTTTAAGGTTTCAGAGAGGAGGGCTAGTCCCGACGGGTCAAATCTGAGGGGGGGCTTGTCCCGAAATTTCAAATCTGGAGGGGGCTTGCCCCCCCCCCCCCCAGACGCCCCATGTACATCTGTGCATATTTGCTTATTTTGTTCAAAAAAATGCTAATTTTTGACCACAGCGACATCGAAAGTAAAATTAGAGCTAAACAAAATTACAAAATCTAGAAGCTAGCAAATTTTAAAACTTTAAGAAGATTTTTGACATTGAAAGCCGCAAATTCGCTAATAATGTCCTTTTTTCTACTATGAAACAGCTGAAAAAATGTAAAAAAACAGTACATTAAGCATATAAATAGTATATACTCATTGCACGAATATACACATGTACACAAGTTATATACTGAAACACAAAAGCAACAAACACTGACTGAGCCATAGAGTTGCAGGGGTGGGGAGTTGCAGGCGACAGCAACCAGAAAAAATCGGCAAAGTTTTGACTTTAGGCCAACTAAATTATGCCAGTTGGAGATGCCTATTGGAAATTTTTTCCCGCCGAAGGAGGGACATGAAGGAGGAATCCTTCATATGTACTGGTCAGCGGCCGCCCCCCCGCCCCCCGAAATTTTTTCCGACTGAAATTTTAAACAAGGGTCCCCCTCTGGTTTTTATGGTCCGGCCAGAAAATTTTTCTGATGCGAATTATTACGCAGAAACGTGAGTAGTTAGAATCCATTTTGTTAGTGCAACAGCTAGGCGAAAGATGGCCGTTATAAACAGCCGCGAGCATTAACGGATCCGATTTATGTGGAACACAGGACGAGTTAAAAATAGGGTTATTTTCCCGCACCACTATATACATGAGTATATACATTATACTGCATTTGCATTTCTACACGAGTATATTACGCTGCTTTAGTTGTGTATATAATGCACTGTCTGATCTGATGTTCCCATCTTGTGTTTTATTTTCCTGTCGGAAAAAATTTCTGATGCGTTTCCACTTGACCATTTTAGGTCTAAATGCTGAAAAAATCTTAGTTTTTTCCTGGGTATAGCAGGCGGGGGAAAAATCCGCATTTTCATATTTCGTCATGTAACTCATAGACTACATATACGTTTTCACGGGAAACCAAAAAAAAACCGTCGTAGGCCTAACCTTGCTCTAAACGCTGGGACCGCTTTCAATTCGCTATCTCTTACCGTTTTTTGGCGGGCAGCTAAAAACTTGCCGGCAGGGTTTTTTTGGGCAAAATACGGGGCAAATGCTCACGATTTTGAAATTTTGCTCACCAAAATTGAAATTTTGCTCAAATTCTGCTCACCGCTCTAAAGGGACCACCCTTTGGTTTTTTTTATAAACCGGCTGAAAAAAATTTCCGATAGGTCTCCAATTGACAAAATTTGGCCTGAAAATCAAAAATTTTTTTTCTGGGAGCTGCCGCCCCCAGACGCAGACCCCTGCACTTCATGGCTTAGTATTCCTTGCCTTTATCTTTCACGAAAGCATATGCATGTAAGGGCATAGCCGGGGGGGGAGGGGTTGCGGCCCTTTTGATCGAACCCGAAGAAATTGTCAACAAGGATCCCCCCTTGGTTTTTATCGCTCGGCCGATAAAAAATTCTGAAATGTCTCTAATTGACCAAATTTGGCCTAAAACTAAAAATTTGTCGAAAAAGTTTCATCAAAGCCTATGCATGTCTACAAGAGTACATTATGCTGCATTTATATACTTGTGTAATACACTGTGACGTTCCCCTTCCCATCTCTGGTTTTAATTTACCTAAATGACAAATTTCCGTTTTAAGACCCCCGCTCCCCGCAACAGTGAATTTATTTACAAATGACTAAAATTACATTTTGTTCATGTATATAATAATGAGTGCCCCACAATAGAGAATGTAAAAAAAAAGTGAGCAAAAAAGTGGACAAGGTGCGACCCCCCCTTGTACGCCTGGCTACGCCCCTGTATGAATGTGTATGTATAAGGTGCTTACTGCATTGAGCACCTTTTAATTGCAAATAAGCAGTCGAATTTTTTTCTCTGCGAATTACAGCACATATATAGGTTCTAGCTCCCTTGGTCTTTTGTTTCCCGTCCCAAAAATTCTCTGAAACGTCTTAAATAACCAAATTTAAATTTAAAAGTTCAGAAAAAAGCTAAAAATTGCATTTTATTTTAATTCATCATTAAAAATCAAAAAATCACTCTCCCCGAAACTTGTTTGTGGGTACAGCACTGATGTATCGTTTTAGCTTTTTTACCTCAATAAAGAGGACGATTGTAGTCATTTTACGGTGCCCAATGTCAAAATTTTTGTAATATTTCCTGATTTGATAGCTCCCGTCTCACATAACAAATAATTAGCGTTGTTTTTGAACGAAATGTGCTAATATGTGTCACTTTTGGCGTTAAAAGTGCACGTTAAAAGTAGGGATGTCGCGGATATCCGCATCCGCATCCGCATCCGCGGATGATACGCAACTTTTTGACATCCGCATCCGCATCCGCAAAAATTTGATGCGGATGTGCGGATGTTGCAGATTCGTCAGATGCCACTAAAAATGTGGGAAATCAGACAGCAATTTTAAATTTTGTGCATGTATACGCCAGTATTAGCTCTTAAAACAGTGGAATGAAACATCATTCTGGGTTTTTTGCCTCATTGTTGGTTGCAAATTGCTCTTTTCTAAAGTAGGTTTCACACTTTCACTATATGGTTAAGAATGTTTGATATTGCGGACATTCGAACAAAGTTCTGCATTTTTGAGAGTCATGAGTCATGTAACAGTATTTTTGGATGAAGTTTGATTTCCAGCTGAAATTTACATACTACAAACTTCTAACCTACTCTATTCGAAAAAGCGTTCAATTTTAATTGACCTCCCCTAGGTTTGGAGGATATAGGGGGACTCCGGATTATTAGGCGAAAAATGCTGTTCCAGTGCTCCGACTGATTCCACCCCTAAGGGACGTTTTAACACCTACATGCTATTTGTAGTATTTTACGCATTTTTTGGCAAAAAAATTGTAAAATTTCGGCTCATAACTTGTCTAGAACACATTCCAAAAAGATCCGCATCCGCATCCGCATCCGCGCGGATGTTAGGAGTCGACATCCGCATCCGCATCCGCGGATGTCAAAAAAGTGACATCCGCGACATCCCTAGTTAAAAGTGTACGCCATCGACGCTCAGCGGGGGGTACCGCAAGAGGTTGTGACTGGTCGTGACGGCCATAATTTAATTTTATTCGGTTATTTGGCGTTTAAACAAGAGAGATTAACAGGTTATAACTAAAAACATGCAAAACACTGGCAATAGTATTAGAAAATACTACTTTCCGCTGCCAAGGGACCTCAAAATGACAAAGTCCGACCATTAGGCCCGTATTCCAGAATTCGATCAAGAAAGTGTCAGTATGCGTATTTGTGTTAATAATAAACGTCTCTTTGCCTAGGTGGCCTCCGTGGGATTTGAACAGATTTGCATAACTTTGTTTAGATGAGGAGTATATACCGATGGTTCAAAGTTTTCCAAATTTTTCGAGCTTCGTAGGTGAAAACAGTCAAAATTTCAATATTCCTCATAAAAATTGTAAACATGATCAGAATCAGTTCTAAACTCGTGTATGGAGTTGTTTAGAGGGTGTTTTATTGCACACAAAAATTGGTACCAATTGAACCACCCTAAGCTCAGAAACTTTGGTGGGTTTTTTTTCCCGACAAACGGGGTGGGTTTTTTTCCCCGATTGGCTATACTCGAAAATTAGACCGCAGTGAGTCAAACGACGCAAAAAATTGACGAACAAAATTTTCAACAACGTTCACTTAAGTTGAAAATAGGGGTCACCGTCACAAGCCTGGCTTGAAAAAGCTAAGCTTGAAATTTTTTATGAATATATACCAATAAGCTAGACTTATAAGCCTGGCTTGAGCAAGCCTAGCTTGAAGTCTCAAGTCTGACTTATAAGTCATAAGCGAGACTTATATAAGTCTGACTTGGCCAAGCCAGAGTTGTGGCTCAAAAGCTAGACTTATAATCCAGACTTTTATGAATACGGCCCCAGAGTTCCATCCGCTCGAACCCATCCAATTATTACAAATTATCCAATTTTGAGCGAAATTAAACTTTACATAATAAAATACGTATATATTTACTAGAACACTAACCTTGCCCCTGAACCACAGACGCAAGTGAGAGAAGTACCTGAAATAAAATACTAAACTATACATAAGAACACTTTTTTAGATTGAAAATAACATTTCCACAGGACGGATTTTGCGTTCAAAACGGGTTCAAAAACTGTTCAAAACCAGTTCAAAAAATTTTGAACTGGATTTGAACAAGCAACTTTAGACTAGTTTTGAATGTTTTTTAGACGTTTTTTGAATATTTTTGGACTGGTTTTGAACGTTTTTAAACTAGTTTTGGACTCGTTCAAAACGAGTCTAAAACGAGTCCAAAACATTTCCAGCGCAAGTTTGAATGTAATTTGAACTCCTTTTGAACGAAATTTGAACTAGTTTTAAACTAGTTTTGGACGCGTTTTAGACATACGCTGACTAATTTTGAACTCATTTTGGACTAGTTTTGAACTGGTTTTGAATGTTTTTTAAACTAGTTTTGGACGTTTTGTTTCTCAGCGCTAGCCTGCACCCAGGAATTTTGAACTCGTTTTGAACGCGTTTTAAACTAATTTTGAACGTTTTCGTAGCGTTTACTGATGCACCCTGGGACCTCCCTCGGTTCTACCGTAAATAGTTCAATCGTTTTCTAGTTTCTACCGTTTTCAATAGTTTTAATTTAGGTATTTTTTGTGCTGTTACATGTAACATGACTTCTAGCAGGATCAGTCCATCATTCCCGCTAAAGACGCCTTTACATACAGGAACTACACATATATATATTATTTTCGAACACACACGGTTACAACTCGAGAGACACATGAGACATATATACATGTAATGACATGACATGTAAGTCACGTGTAACAGCCTCATATATGTCTTAAAGCTGATTATATATATACTTAATACCGTATAAACAGTAGAAACCTGGGGCCGTATTCATACGTGGGCAGCTGACGAATTCTGGGGGGTGAGCCACGCGGGGGAGGGGGTGAGGAGCAACTTTTTCGCCACTGATTTTGGCTTCGTGAGCATCTTTCGAACAATCTGGGGGGGGGGAAGTGCCTGTCTGGGGGGGGGTGAAAACCCCCCCCCCCCAAACTCCCCCCACGCCCATGTATGGCCGTATTCTCAAAATTACCTGCAGGTAAAGTTAGGCTAATTTTACTCTGCCGAGACCCTCCCCCTCTTTTTAACCTGGCGGGACCCCCCCTCCCTCCCTTGCGACCGAATTTGGGGGGGTCTTCCCCCAACTACAAGTATGCGGTGTAGTCATGCACAAGGTTTTTTTCAAAATCGGCACTGTGTACATGTTGTACGTGTAAATTAAGAATTTGCTTTGTAAATTAAGGGTGTGTTGTGTAAATTTTTGAAAGTGTGTATTTTGGCATTTTTTAGGTTAAAAAATCATTGTTTTGCACTAAAAAACCGCATGTTGACTTGACGACTCGAACTACGAAAGTAAAAATTATGAGGAATGAGAATAGAGTGTATAGTGGTGCGGGGAAAAAACCCTATTTTCGGGTCTTCCTGCGCTCCACATAAATCGGATCCATTAATGCTCGCGGCTGTTATAACGGCCATCTTTCGCCTAACTGTTGCACTAATAAAATGGATTCTAACTACTCACGTTTCTGAGTAATAAGCCTCGAAACCTCCGGGAAAAAACCCTATGCGGGAAAAAAAACCCTAATGCGGGGAAAAAACCCTACCACTTTTTTCGGCTGTTCTATTAGCAGTGAGTATAAACTCAATTCCATTGTGTTCTACAACTCTTAGGCTGCAGTATGGACTAAAAAAACCGTTTCTTTGACACCCACGTGACTCACAACAAATCTTCAAAAATCGACCCTTTTTGGCATAATCTGCCCAAATATATGCATTTTTTAGTATTTTAAAACTAGATTTTTGCCTTATTATGTTAGAAACGGTGGCCAAACACCGCCCGCGTCTACCATTCTTGGATTTTGGTGGTACGCAGCAGCTAAAGCCTAAATATTCCAAAAAAGTCTACACATGTTCTTACCCCAGATCAGTCAACTTTTGTATCAACAGTTTAGCAAAAAATTGTCGCCAACAAAAACAAGGGTTTTTCCCCGCAATAGAGTTTTTTCCCGCACTAACTTTGAACTGTCACAGGTAAGTCAAAAATTTGGAAAATTTTGTCACTTTGGAATTTTCCAACATGCAAATTTTGAAATTTTATAAAAAATGCTACAGGCCTCAAAACTGCACAGAAATTGGTGTGGTAAGTAAGTTTGGGATGCGCTTTCCACCTACATTCTCAAAAAGGTCCTATGTCGTAAGGTGCGGCCAGGAAGCACTAGGGTTTTTTCCCCGCAAAACGCGTAGGGTTTTTTTCCCGCACCACTATACAGTATACCCTGTATATACTGTGCATCTTAGCGCCGACTGCACCCGAAAAACAACTTAGAATATTATACGCATTACCTATATAGGTTTACACAGACCTTTTTTGTCAGCCATACACATTTTTAACATCCGGGTATAAAATCTGCCCTACAGCTTCCTCTATTCATGGCCGCATTGGCAGGTCCCTCCTTATTTTGTACGAGGGGGGAATGACCGAAATTAGACGGGGCAAAAAACCCATGTGGGGGAAAAACCCACTTTTTGAAAATGGTCTGGTGATGTCGAAAAACCTAGTAGCTACCCCAAAAGACTCATGGCAGTGCGAACAGACGTTTATTTTTAACACAAATACGCATACCAGGGATGTTGCGGCCCTTTTACAAAAAAATAGGAAATATATAAAATAGGAATTTCCCAGAGAAAAATATTAAAAAATTGAAATTTTTGTGCAAAAAATAGGAAAAAACAGGAATTTTTGACGGATTTTGTAGCTTGTACTGACATATTGGACCTGTGTAACAATAAACTGTGGTTGTTTCGTCTCCTCAGTACAAGATACTCACGGCTTCAGCAACAATAAAAACGGCTACACAGGCTCTTACGGCCTATTCTTTTACCGGATTAAACGAACTGGACTTATTTTAGTCCAAGGTTTCGGAATAGCAAATCGAGTTAAACGGACTAAATGAGTTAAAATAAGTCAGCGGCCTAATTTTACTCTGACCCCATTCCAAAACTGCCACAGGACTAAACTGATTTATCATGCACGCTTAACATAAAGTCCGCTTAGTCCGATTAAAAAGCAGCGCGCTAAAAGTTAAGTCCGTTTAATACGAAGTTTTCGAATGGCATTTTTCAGCATAATTTTTGAGCCGTTTAGTCTCGTGAATTCGTGACCTCCAAAATGTAGAGCTCTTGTGAAAGATGAATAACCAAGGGTTCCTGTGAATTTTTGGTCATGGACTAGGCTAGAATTTTGTTCCAAACGTATATAATATTGTTACCTGATTCCGAACCCACAGTCCGATTTTAGCTATAAACAGTGGCGTACCCAGAAAAACATTTCGGGAGGGAAAAAACTTTTCGATTTTTTGTAATGGGTTAAAATTCCCTTTCTAACAATTTTAACACTCATAAAACGCCTTATAAACGCAAGATTACTGAATGACAAACCTACAAGGGTCTGGGGGCGGTAGCCCCCAGGAAAAAATCGGTGATTTTTCCATAGATCAAATCTGGTCAACTGGAGACGTATCAGAAATTTTTACCGACGAAATTCAAAAGAAAAGATGGGAACGTCACGTTAGACAGTGTATTACACAAGTAAATGTAGCATAATATACTCGTGTAGGGTGTAGACATGCATAGGCTTTCATTAAAAGTCAAAGTCAAGTCAAAGGTTATTGAAGGGTCACACGGACACAAACCAATTTTGCGCGTAGATAAAACATTGAAAACAACGCACAGGATACGTATATATATACAGCTGACCGCTAAAAAATAATTGGTGAATGAAGATCACGGCGGCTGTTCAGAGGCAAGAAAATTTGGGAACCAGCAATATATATGAGTTTTCTATTGGTCTATTCTATTTAATCTACGCGCAAAATTGGTTTGTTGCCGTGTGACCCTTTAATAACCTTTGACTTTTCGTGTAATTGGTTTTCCGACTACGCTTATAAAACGAGCTTTGGCAAACAAAAGCTAAACATTACCACAAGCACACGTTGTCAAGATTTGAATTTCTAACAATGCGGCTGTTCAGAAGGAAGAAAATTTGGGAACTAGCAATATGAGTTATCTATCCCAAATAAAACGGGGTAATAGCTAGCTGACTAAGCTGAGCTGAGCCGCAAAACTAGAAATTAGTCGGACAAACAGCCGTCTAACCTGCACTACTAAGTAGGTAGTAGACGGCATGTTTAATACTTCATCGTCTGTCAAAAAGTTGACAACAGTTTTGAAGCTGATTTGGCTTCAGTGAAGCCACTTTGGTTTCATTGAAGCTGAAGCCGGCTTCGAGGGATGTTATTCCTGATCTGTACTATAATATTGCAAGTTATTGGGAAACCTGAATTTGTGATGTATATATATAATGTTTGTAAACGCAGCGGCAGTTTCGGAAATTTGCCTTAAAATTAATGCATTCCAATGAAATTTTGTAAAAATAGGAATTTTTATCAAAAAATAGAAAAAATAGGTGGTCGAAGAAATAGGAAAAAATAGGAAAAAAAAGAGGAACAAACTTACCTGCTTGCTGAAAATTTCTGTCCAAGGGGCTCTAAAACGCTATGGGGGGCCACAACCGCTGGGAGGAGGGGGTTTTTACACACAAAATTTAACACAGCAGTGTAAAAGAGTATAGAAATAACATTGAAGGCAAAATAGACAGAATAATACTCAGCATGGGATAAAACAGACACTCACATGACAGGAAGCAGGAAACTGCCAAAACGTCCAAAATTAGTTCAAAACGCGTTCGAATAATTTTGGACTAGTTTTGAACGAAATTTGAATGTCCAAAACCAGTTCAAAATCTGCACGCTGGCTCCCAAAATTTGTTCAAAACGAGTTCAAAAACTTTTGAACTGGTTTTGAACAAAACGGGCACGTTCAAAACGAGTCCAAAATTGTCAGCGTTTTGAACTAGTTTTGGACTAGTTTTGAACAAATGGTTTTCCTGTGTTCAGGGTCAATCAGTGGCGTACCCAGGGGGGGGGCTAGGGGGACATCAGCCCCCCCCTTCGCGATTTTAGCCCCCCCCTTCGCGATTTCAGCCCCCCTTTTTTTCACTTTTTTTCCTGTGGTCTTTGGTTTTATGACACCGCTGAAAAAAATTTTCCGGCACGTTCCCAATTGACTAAAATTACACTGAAATTTCAAAAATTTTCCAAAATTTTCTTTCGAGGGTATCTCGCCCCTAATTCATTACTGCTCTAATGTATATACATGACTTATATCTGCTATGGTGTATTAATAATGAGTAATGCTGACAACTATTATTGGTATTTAGTTATATATTTTGTGTGGCTTTTAATTAAAAACCGTGTGGTGGGTGGAGTGGAGGACGAACGTCTAAGGACAGCCCTTGTCACCCATGGTTTTGCTTCAATTTTTTCCTGTATACAACGTATTTTTCAGGTTTGCTAGTCCCCCCATGGGCCGAATTTTCGTGCTTTTTTTATCTAAATAGGTTAAAAGTTTGAAATATTTGACATTACAAAATCTGATTCAGAATTAGAATTAGAATTGGTTTTTATATGCAATTATTATTTATATGCAATTATTATTTAAAAATTCTAAAAATACTCCAGCTTCTGGGGGGGGGGCTGCCAAACCCAGACCCCTGTAACTACTCTTTTTTTACGACCAGTGTTGCTTAGAATTGCTTCTTCAATGTAAATTTTATTTCAAAATTCTAAAAAAGCTTCAGCTTCTGGGGGCTGCCGCCCCCAGACCCCTGCAACCACTATATATGATTTCACAACAAGTGTTGCTTAGAATTGCTTTTTCAATGCAAATTTTATTTCAAAATTTTGAAAAAGCCCCAGCGACCCCTGCAACCACTATCATTTCACAACTGTTGCTTAGAAATGGTTTTTCCATGCAAATTTTATTTCAAAATTCTAAAAAAGCTCCAGCTTCTGGGGGCTGCTGCCCCCAGACCCCTGCAACCACTATGATTGCACGACATGTTGCGTATATAAAACTTTTTTGCAATATCAATGAAATCAGTTAAAAAATTTTAAAAAGCTGAACTTTCTGTAGACTGGCGCGGACTGCGTGTGCGTTTTCACCCCCCCCCCCCCCCCGGTCGTCGACCATCAGTTCAGCCCCCCCCCTTCGCGAAATCCTGGGTACGCTACTGGGGTCAATGACTTGTTTAGACTCAAAATATAAACATTTTTCAGACTGAACATACCAAAAATACACATTAATATTCGTATGTGAACGTCTTTTCAGTTATGCTGAAAGATATAAAGGGTTAAACTAGCTACTACTGAGAGTCTCACGACAATATCAAAGAAACCAAATAAATAAATAAATAAAACATTAACATATATAGCAAAAAAGTATAACTAACTTGGCCGACAAGACAGATCCTATCTTTTGCTCTAGTCGAAGTTTGGCTGTGTGAATTCCAACGTCGTCCATTTCAGAATCTGGATAACGATTGACGTATCATACGATATATACGCCCTACAAGTACGAAGACATTTTGATTTTAAACTTCGATTCAGAATCTATAAGTGAAAGGTTTTATTTATGAGCGAGAAATTCGATTTTGCTGTTTTCTATTTTTAGCGCTAAACCAGCACAGGAAAAATTAGGATCAAGTGCAGTTTGGGGGGAAATAGTGGAGCTATTTTTTGGGGTAGATCACCTTGAGGGAAGCATTTTTTGTAATAGAACCCCTATTCACACATTTGGATTTTCTGAGCTATGACCCCTTGAAAATTTCATTTTCAGTGTTTTTGGAAGTGAACGTAGGCCAAAGTTCGAAGCCAAAAATGGCTATAATATTTGTTTTTGGATAGTTATGAGTGCGTTATGATGTTTTAAGGCATCGTCTAGGCTTAGTTGGCAGGATTCTCTAGGCTAAGCTCAAGCTGGCAGGATTTTTTCTGAAAATTTCGATTTTTTATTGCCTAAGCCTGAGCCTAAGCCTGAACCTAAGCCTAAGCCTGATACTAAGCCTAAGCCTAAACCCCATACTAAGCCTAAGCCCAAAGCCTAAGCCTAAGCCTAAATTAAGGCCAAGTTTGAATTTGGTCAAAAATTGGAGGTTTCTGGCGAATTCGGCCAATTTTTCGGCTGGAACCCGGTCAAAGAGCCTTTGTTTTGATTCTAAAAAATTGTAAACAATAATCTGACACCATTTAGACACGATTAGAACGGAAAAAAACAAGGGCTTCGGAAAAAAATTGCGAAAACGTCCCTCATTGAGGGTTCAGATTTCGGGGGGCCATATCTCAGAAAATCCAAAAAATAAAATTGGGGTTCTTGAAGCAAAAATGCTTCCCCCAGGGTGCTCTACTCAAAAAAGTAGGTCCACTACTCCCCCCCCCCAACTGCATTTAACCCAAAAATTAGTAGAAAAAAAGTAGAAAATCAGCAGAAAGTAGAAAATTGTTTCCACTTTTTGCTACTTTCTACTTGGCAAATTTCTACTTTTTTTCTAAAATTTTATACTTTTCACGTTTTTCTACTTTTTTCTAAATTTTCGCAAGTTTCTACTTTTTTTCTACTTTCAGTTCAACAAGTAGGCCCCAAAAGGGGCAATGTTCCTTCCCCGGTGTCTACCTTTCAAGTTTAATTGAATTGTATCTACTGTACGCTACACTGCGTAACTTAGGTTTACCCTATTACCTAGCTTATTCTAAAGTGCATTGTATCCTAAACTATGAACCACCTACCTTCTTAAACTATCCTAACTACGTAGTACCAGTAGGTACGTACATATATACATTTACAAAAAAGTGCTGCAGGATGTTAAGCATCCCGCTGCAGCGAGCCATTCGGCCCCAATTACGTTTTGATCTGAGCTGAGCACATCAGCTCAAAGAAGCGATAAACAGTGTTATCCAGTGTCTCTTATATACATAGTCCTGATGAAACATTACGGTGCCGAGGCTGAAAAAGTTACACCACAACACTCTACATCGATTATTGATTTTCATGGATATACGCAGACAAAAATCAGCAGGCAACCCCCAGACTGAAAACACACACAAAACATACCCGCTATGCAGCCTGCTCAGCAGCGTTTAACGTTGCAAACAGTTAGTTTCAAAACAATAGTTCCTTCTCTAGAAGGAACAAAAATTTCCTACTTTTTTCTGTTGCACCACCAGTAGCGTAGCCAGGATTAAGTTGAGGGAGCGGCCAAAGTGCGTTTTTGTCCGAAAATTTTTCGAGGTTTCGGGAGGAACAGGAAAAAAATTTTCGCAGTGACTGAAAAGTGAAGGAAATTTCAAAAAACCATTTCTCCTTCTTATTTCCTCTTCATTTCTCCTTTCGATTCTCATTCTGCAACATTTCTGTCACATTTCAGCAACCTTTTTGAAACTTTTCTGTCACATTTCTGCAACATTTCCTACAGTTAGTCCAACTTTCCGCCAGTTTTCTACAGTTACAGGTTTTAACAGATTTTAACAGGTTTAGTTACAGGTTTTCTACAGGTTTTAACCCATTTGATTCAGATTTTGCCCATTTCACACTTGAGGGTTCTGCTTTATTCCGATGTCTCAGTCAAAAAAACCGCGCCAAGGTTCTTCGACATCAATTTCCAGCGACTGCTGCGTATGCTGTTTGAAGAAAGTGAAAACCAGCGATAAAGCGGTGAGCTGTGACCTCTGTCATGGGTGGTGTCACAAGACCTGCCTGGATGGCCGCATGAATATTTCTGATGCAGTTTAAAATGCCATCAATGAAGGAAATGAAAATTTGCTCAAACATTGGAATCAACCATGACCACGTTTTGGACATCTTTCGCGACGGAAAAGTGAAACCGTCTGACGGTGTTCGATCATATTCTCGCATAACAAAGGTCAAGTTTGATAATAGCAAAGCCAAAATGGACTTTTTAAAGGGTTTCAAAAAATTTTCACCCACTGGTTCTTGTTATTGTCGACACGACCTGACCTATCGAGAACGTGAGGCTGATCGAGCTTTGAAGTCTACACCGTGGGAAATTTGTAAATCTGATCCTAATATCGATGTCATGATACACAAAAATCAGATTGTTTATCGTGACTCTTCTGTCACGTATGGAAAAAATAAATCTAGTTAGGGGTCTTGCCCGCCCCCCTGGGAACGTTTCAAATCATTTTACTCAAGTTGTCGTAGCATTATGAACAAAATTCACGTTTTTAATGATTTTGTAAACAAAACAAATTTTGATGCTTATTTTTTAACTGAAACATGGCTTTCCGACCACATCCCTAACTCAATTTTTGGGCTAAGTAATTATAATATTTTTCGCAAGGATCGAAATAAAAAGGGCGGAGGTGTCGCATTGTTAATTTCTGATAAGTATACATGTTCTCTTATACCTGTACCTGCAAATTACGCTGATATTGAAGTGTGTGCCGTTAGTATCACCTCTCCCGTGAGTAGAGATAAGTTGTATCTCGTTTGTGTTTATCGGTCTCCCTGTTCATCTTTTTATCAAACCACAGGACTTGTTGAATTGCTGACTTTAATAACAAAAAATCAAACATCTTTCATTATATGTGGTGATTTAAATTTCCCTAGTATGTCGTGGAATCCCCCAATAGCAAAGTCGCTTGTTAGCAATATATTTTTGGATTTTTTAATGGAAAATGGTTTCATCCAACTAGTAAATGATCCTACGCACATCGGGGGAAATGTCCTCGATTTAATTGTAGTCCCAGACGAGTCTCTGATTTCTGACATTAGAATAAGTGAACCCTTGATGTCTGATCATTTTTCTATCACATTTACTGTAAATTATACCATAACCGTCCGGAAGTCTACACAGCGAATTTTGTATGATTACAATAAGTGCAATGATATGCTTGTTTTTTTAGATCATATTGATTGGAGCGTTGTTTTTTCTTGTTGTTCAGATGTTGATGAATTTTGGTCTGAGTTTGTATCTGTGCTTGATTATGGAATAGCAAATTGTATCCCTAAATTAAAACGACGAAGCTCAAAGACTTTATTTTCCTTATCTACAGCTTCTAAATCGGCTTTAGCTGAAAAACGTACATGCTACAAAAATTATTGCAAGTATAAAACTGATTTTTGGAAAAATCTTCTTTCTTTTTGGACCAAAAAATGTCGAAAACTTGTAGCGATTGACAGAGCACGTTGTGAAAACAACATTGCTAATTCAAATTCTGTGAAGCGTTTTTCTTCATACGTTAAAAAAGTTCTAAATCGAAACGAAAGTATTCCAGAGTTGATTGACCAAAATGGAACAAGATTTTCCGATGCTGTGTCTAAAGCTCAGTTTTTAAACAATTATTTTTCATCCGTCTATACTGTCGATGATGGTGCAAGTGTAAATATATCAAATAAATGTGGATATTCAGAATTGTCAGATATCGCTTTCACTCCTGAAACTGTAAAAAAGGCTATTTTAAACCTATCTAAAAGTTATTCTAGTGGTCCTGACAACCTTCCATTTATCTTGATAAAAAATCTTACGGACGTGATTGTTGACCCACTGTGTAAGCTTTTTACCATTATTTTTGAAAAGGAAACTGTGCCGATGGCGTGGAGGCAAGCAAAGGTGGTTCCCCTTTATAAAGGTTCTGGGTCGACAAATGTAGTACAAAATTACCGACCCATTTCTTTAACTTGTACTGTTTGTAAAATAATGGAGCATTGCGTAAAAGACGCCGTACTCCAGTATTTAATGTCACATAAGCTTCTAAACCGCTATCAACATGGTTTCCTTCCAAATCACTCTACGTTAACTGAATTGCTTGAATGTTATAACAATTGGAGCTTCGCTTTAGAAAACAAACAGGGAGTCGATATTGTTTATATTGATTTTAGCAAAGCCTTTGATTCTGTTGTTCACAGAAAACTTTTGATCAAGCTTAAAGCTTATGGAATAAATGGTAAATTGTTAGCTTTTGTTCGTGGATTTTTGTCAGATCGGAAACAGAGAGTTATAGTCGAAAACTACCTGTCTGATTGGGAGCATGTAATGAGTGGTGTTCCGCAAGGATCCGTCTTGGGACCACTTTTATTTTTACTATATATAAATGATATGCCTGATGTTTTAAAACACTGCTCTGTTAAATTATATGCAGATGACGCTAAATTATATTACGCCTCTGCTGAAAAGACAGGTATATTTGCGGATTTGCAAAATGATTTATATGAAGTTTATCAGTGGTGTAAAATATGGCAGTTAAATATAAATGCATCAAAAACTTTACTTTTGAAATTAGGTTTTCAACGCAACAAGCAGACTTATAATCTTGCTGGAACCGAAATTAAAATGGTTTCTTTTGTTCGTGATCTAGGTGTAAATGTTACAAGAAATATGTCCTTTTCCCATCATTGCTCAAATATTGCTGCTAAAGCTTCATCTAAAGTAGGCCTTATTTACCGGTGCTTTAGTAGTCGTGATGTAGTTTTTATGCGCCAAATGTTCGTAATGTTGTATATTCGTCCTGTTTTGGAATATAATGCTGAGTTTTGGTCTTCATATTTTTTGCAAGATATTGATAAAATTGAAAATGTGCAGCGTCGTTTCACTAAACGAATTGCAGGATTGCAAAATTTAGCGTATTCTGAGCGTTTAAAAATATGCCAGCTAGAGCCCTTAGAATTGAGACGGCTTATAAAAGATCTAAATCTTGCATATAAAATTGTGCATGGAAAAATTGACTTAAATTTTACAGATTTTTTTCAAATGGCCTCCTGTTGCAAACACTCGAGGCCACTCACTTAAATTGTATCCCAGTTTTGCACGTCTACATAACACTTATCATAGTTTTTCTTATCGCGTAATTAATGTTTGGAATAGTCTTCCTGAAGATATCGTATTGTCGACAAGTGTTTGTGCTTTTCAAAAAAACTTGAGTCGTTATGCAGCTTTTCTAAAGGGGCGGGCTTTTAGAAATCCTTGAGATTTATTAGCCCGCGGGTACCTAAACTGTCTCGAATTTATACCCCCAAGTTTTCTTTTCAACATTTAAAACGTGCACTTTTTTACTGTTTAAAGTGGAAAAGTATGCTGTCGTGTTATTTTACATGTATATTATATATATGTGTGTGTGTGGCTCCGGGCGAACGGCAGTAGGAGTTATTCCAAACCCGTTTCAGAAGTCCGTCCACATTTTATGCGTATTTGTTTGTGTGTTCTATGCGAATGGCAGTACGATGTAACTATATATATTTATTTACATCCGAAATCATTTCAGAAGCATGCTCACCAAGTTGTGTTACGTGCAACACCGACAGTTTCAATAAATCAATTCAATTCAATTCAGTTATTTTTTCTGTCATATTTCCAGGTGCGTTAAGTTGATCAACAAGCTTGTGGCACTAACTCCACTTTAAAAAAGACTCCAAAAAAACCTGATAAATAATTTTTTATAATAAAACCATAAAAATAGTGGAAAATTTTCTATACAAGAATTTTTTTACCTTTTTCCGGCAAATAATTTTTTTTTAATAAAACCATAAAAATAGTGGAAAATTTCCTGTACAAGAATTTTCCCTCCTTTTTCACAAGTATCCCAAACACAATTAAAAATGCGCAAAAAATCAACATGTGATTCCAGAACTTGGAAATTAGTCCAGGGGTCGTATTCTCAAAATTACCTGCAGGTAAAGTTAGGCTAACTTTACCCACAGGTAAGGTGAAGGTAAAGTTAATTCTGTGGGTAAATGTACAGTTAAAATTGAAAACACGGTTAACGTCGACGGTTGAGGTTAAAAATTTGCACAACACATTAACTTTGGCTGCGAAACAAGATAAAGCACTTTTCTTGCCCGAATATTAAAGATAACCTTAGCTATCACATTGGCTTTAGGCATTGTTTGAGAATACGATTTTACCTTCACCTTACCTGTGGGTAAAGTTAGCCTAACTTTACCTGCAGGTAATTTTGAGAATACGGCCCCAGATGAACACCAGTGGATCTGCTGAAGCAACGAAAGACAAATAATAAATCCGATTTTTAAAAATAAAAAGTCGTTAGCCAGGCCTCAAGCCAGGCAACTATCATGAAAAATGTATTAATTTTATCTCAAAAAAGTGTTAGCACAAACTCAAATTTGTGTGGTAAAAATATTTTCAAATATAGGCGGTTTAATTTTTACACAGAGCAAAGTCTGTCATGAAAGTGGGCGAAAAGCGTTAAGGTGGCGCTCAGGGGAACCGACTTTGGCGTTTATTTTTTTTCAGCGACATTTTTGACCATAATGTCTTGAAGGAAAGTTGTTCAAAATGAAAATAGCTTTCATTTGATGTGCATATTGTGATAAAATTTTTTTTAAAATTTTTTGGACCAATTTGTAGCCGTAGCAAAAAATTTTTTGTTTCCATATAAAATGATTACTCATATCATTGAAATATGCGGTTTCTTAGCTTTAAATTGATGTATTAAATTTAAGAATACGTTGAAGTTTTGCTAAGTTATTTAGCCGTGAAAATAGCAAATCCAAAATGCCACCTACAAAGCTGATAAATCTTCAAAAATGTCAAATTTTTGATTTAATTTCTTAAAAAATTGAGTATGGCTTTTTGTAACTTTTTCAACGGAAACATGCAGTTCTAGGAAAAGTCTAATTTTTAATTCTAGGAAAAAGTGAAACGTGTGGGCAAACCTTAAATTTTTGCGTAGCGAAATCGACTACTTTTTTTGGACCTGGGTCCCAGCTGCCATTTGCGATTGAGTTGAAAATTTTCACAATGAAAGAAAGAATATAAATGCAGACGTGAAAGTTTTTCGATTTTCAAATTTTGGCCCGCAGCACTTTTTGTAGTCGCTAAAACACGACTGATTTTTGAAAAATTAAAGATCAATCACGTCTAGATTTTTGAAAGATCTTTCTATTGATACCAAGATCATCAAAATCGGTTGAAGTTTCGCTGAGCTAGGTCAAAAACAAAATCAGTGTGAATAGGAAATTCAACATGGTCATAAAATTTGACACATTCACATTAAAGTGCTGAACTGTATTGTAAATAGGTTTTTTTGATGTCTCTTTGATATACAATTAAAGTATTGCTATTTATTGCATGAGCTGAGCGCCAAACATGGGTTTTGTTGCTGAGCGCTACCTTAAGGGGGCGCTCCATGAATCAAGGATTTGGGCCGTATTTTTTAAAAGCAGCCAAAATGACTATTCTTGAAGGAAAGTTGCCCAAAATACTATTTTTGATGTTTTGACGTGCATATTTCCTTAGCAAAAAATTTGGAAAAAATTGGACATTTTACTGATTTTATTCGACTTTTACACAAATTCAGCAAGTAAGCCAGTACATCAACGCTTTTGAGGTTTTCCAAACAGACGATACGTAGGGTTTATTAGTTGTAATGAAAAATTAAAACAATTTTGTTGCGTTCTGTGCAAAAAAATCGCACAAGAAACCATTTTCAGAAGCAGCAGACTAAATATAGGCTGTGTGAATACGAAACCAATTTTTCGGCATTCGATTATAAAATGCTGGTAAGATATTTTTCTACAAAATTTTGCACAATTATAGCCTTAGGTTTTGCGCAGTTGAACTATTTTTTATTTTTTTAAGATAAAGCTTAGAAATTTTTTTATGTGAATTTTATTGCTCAGAGTTCGACTTCGAAAACACATAGACATTTTTTATCCAAACCCGACATAAATATGAAAAACCAAAATAATGTTCAACTAGAAAAGCACATAAGCTACCTTTTGGTATATATAGTGTGACTATACGCAAAGTATAAGCAGCGTTATCTTGTAACCCCCGATCTGTAACCCCCGATTCCCGGAGCGCCCCCTTAAGGGGGCGCTCCGGGAATCAAGGTATTGGGTCATAACTTTTTTCAGCTAACAAATTCGGACCTGCGTCAAGAAGCAAAGTTACTCAGAATGATGTGGGCTTTCATTTGATACCAATATCATGATATTTGGAAAATTACCAAATTTCATTGTTTTTACTGGCAAACTGTCAAATGGGTGACCATTGAGCAAAAATTTATTAAAAATTCATCAATTCACATCATTAAACACAAAATAGCAGTCGAAAAATGTTTGAAACGGCAAAATTAATTTTTACGTCCATTTTTGCCCGCAAACCGGCTTTACCAAAAACTGTGTTCGATTTGGTACATTTTTAACATTATCTAAAAACTGTGTGACATTGCTTAGCTACCTAGACTGTTTTTTACTAGGGTCCTGGGTTCGCAAAATTCTGCAAAGTTTGAGCGCAATCGGGCAACGCTACGCAAAGTTGCTGGCTCAAAAAAATTATACTTAGCAGTGCTCACGGTAATTTTCGGCATTCAATATCTTTTTGCTGCTTCAACCGATATGGCTAACATTTGGCATGAAGATAGCCTATCATTGTGCGCAGTTGAACATTCTTTTATTTTTTTAAAATAATGTTGTAGACCATAACACCACTGCTTTTAGTGCTGAGAGACCGACCTCGAAAATACAAAAAGTGCCTTTTAATAAATTCGCACTAGATAATCAAAAATAAAAATAATGTTCAACTAGAGGAGCGCAAGAGCTACATTTTTATATATGCTATATAGCTAATAGCTACATACTATTAGTTATCGCTTGCCAAAAATTCCCTCTGGCAGTCACGTGACATTATCAAGTGATTTAAAGTTTTCACACAAGGGTTACTTCATATCATACTAATTACCTATTTAGTAATATTTTAGTTTTATCAACTTTTTGCTGACTTTTGAAGCAACTCCCGATTCCCGTAGCGCCCCCTTAAGTTGACAGCTCCAAATTTCAAAGTTGATTAACTTTTCACAGGTCGAATGAATCCAGCTAATTTTTGCGGCACTAACCGACACACTCCAGCCTAGTTTGTGCCACCAAAAGTGGAGTTTGTGCCGAAAGTGGGGCTGTCAATTTAAAGTGGCGCTCCTGAAATGTGACTTTTCAAAAAACGGCAGTCTGCGGCTAATTTTAGATACCCAATGGCAAGCTGGTGTAAAAGTATGCCTAAACACAACAAGCAGAAATTTTATGCAAAAGGTGTCTGTCACTTTTATCACTTTCGCAAAGTTTAAACCTGTCGCCTTCCTATGTTGTTTTTTATGCAACATTGCTACATATCGTTAGTTGACTACAAATTACTTGGATTTTGTCGAGTTTAGTTGTCTCATTGTGTACCTTAGTGTGTACTAATTAACAGTTTGCATGCTTTTTTAATTTTCAAGGCATATATATATATATGAATACCCATAACGTTTTCAGGATTGAGATAAAATAGGATTGAAATAAATAGGTATAACTGAATCTGTGGACTCTTAAACCACGTCTGCGATTGCCTGTTTCTTAAAACTGGTTTCATTTTAAAAAACTTCTAGTGTAAGCATATAGTTTTAAGGTTTCAGACCGCCGAAAACCACAAAACTTATACAAAACTGTAGGCTACAGTATAAAAGCAATTTTTCTAAAAAGAAATTTTTATGTTGTTGCCTATCAAACGTAAAAACAGTGAGTGGCTTAGCCAGCAAAAAATTTCAGGGGGGGGGGGGAGAATGACTTTCTTGAATGTGCTAAAATGCCCTTAACTGCAATTTTAACACAAAAAACGGCACATATTAGCAGCTTTCGTTTGAAAACAACACTAATTTTTTTACCAGAGCGGCATGAAAAGTAAAATTGGATTTAATAACACCGAAAATTAAATTTTTGACATTACGAGCCGCAAGTTCATTAAAAATGCCATTTTTGTTACGATAAAACAGCTAAAAGGATACATTAAAAAGTTTATTAAGCAGCCTTTAGGAAAAAACCTGGAAAAAAATTTGATAGGCCAAATTTGGTGAATTGGAGACGTATCAGGCCGGACCAAAAAAACCGAAGGGACCCTTGTGTAAAATTTTAGTCGCAAAAATTTCGAGAGGGGAATCCCCATTCCCTCCCTGGCTACACCCATAAAAACAATAAAAAACTGCAAAGATTAAAGACTATTAAACAAAGTATATTAAGTCAGTTACTATCTAAAAACTTAATAGTTAATAACATATTCACTAGTGAAATACTTATGCATATGTACCTGAAATCTTAAAAATTGGAAATGCTTAATTACCTATGTAGGTTATATGTAATATTAACAAACCAGATTTTATATAATTGGAATATTAACGCATTAATCAAACTGTCAAAGTAAGGGTTCATAAATATTACCGATCGGCTTCATGTCTAGTGCATACTGAACTTGACACAGACATATAGATAAAAAGTACATCTTAGTAGTAAGCATATATGTGTGGGCTAACCAACGGTAAAGCCTTGAAATATAAGCCTTCATTATAGAAGTGTCACATAAATCAAAAATACGTACAATCTACGCTGCAAGAAGCAGCGTAAAGACCTGTCGGCACTGCGATGCCGACAGGAAAAATTGAAGTTGATTGATACACATTTGCATTCACTGTAGAGCAAACGTGAGTGGATTTTCGGCTTGCGATTTCTCTTCACAAGTAACTAGCTTCTGCACAATCCATGGCTCATTTTGCTCGCCTCAACGTGATCAAGCGGGCGCAAAATGTAAGTTTTGATGAATTTTATTGATACATTAAAAAACACTGAAATAGCGATTTTTGAGAAACATAAATTTGACTAATTTTTTTTAAAACTAACGATTTGCTCAAAATCAAATTTTGCGACCGCTCGAAGACGACATCAAAGTGAAGAAAATTTACTTCTGAACAACTTTTGTTCTTACGATGCATGTTTATTTTTGCGCGTTTTCAAAATAATGGCCAAAACCCACATTTCAGGAGTGCCACCTTAACGCGCCTCATATTTCCTTGACTTTTCGATACAATTTCTGCTTAATTTCTTACATATTTTAGTCATATTTCTTTTATTTTTCGAATAAATTTCTGCTTTATTTCTGTATATTTTCGGCAGTTTTTAAAAAAATTTCCCATATTGGTAAACCAACATTTATGGTAAAACTTCACATCAAGTGCTTATGTCAGCATTAGAGATTAAATAATAAAAATAATAATAATAAATAATAAAAATTATTAAAAATAATAATTATACTGAGCAGTACGCACTAAACAAAATTTTGAATACTAAATATTTTTGGCGCCTGAATCGATTTTCCGAAGAAACGGCATCAACATATTTATCATTGTGGGGGGCTTGGCTTTGGCTGGCTTAACGGGTAGCCGATTATATTCCGTTTTGTACATACCTTTTCCATGGCTCCAAAAGGCCGCCCAGCCAAAAAAATTGATTACTGGCCATGCTTCTACCGATTACTGCCCATGCTCTGTATGTCAAGAAAATGTGGGCAATAGTCACCACGCTCTCCAATGCAAACTTTGTTCAGCCTGGGCCCTGTTGCTCAACATTACAAGTCCTACAATTGTAACAATTGTGAAATTTCACAAGCTTCACAATTGTTACAATTGTAAGATTTCACAAGCGTTAAAATTGTTACAATTGTAACAATTGTAAAATTGGCCTATAAAATGTGCATATATAAATCCAATTGTAAAATAATTTGGGATTACAATTGTTACAATTGTAACAATTGTAAGTGAAAAATCTCAAATTGAATTCAATTTATGCTTACAATTGTTACAATTGTAACAATTGTGAAATTTCACAATTGTGAACAGCTTGGCATATAAAATATGCATGAAACTTATTACAATTGTTACAATGGTAAGTCTTTGCGCAACCGAATACGACATACAATTGTTACAATTGTAATAATTGTAGATTTGTGCAATCGGGCCCTGGGCGCACAAAATTTGCCCGACGGGCTCATTACGAAACTTTTCGGATCTATCGTATAAGTTTGTCACCAACGATGAAAAAACTGCAGATAGTCTTAGCAGGTTTTGCCAAATTGTCGACCAGCTAAAGCAAATTATATTTCGGCAATGGAGGATTTCACGGCTTTCAAACAATCAGTTGGCGTCCAACCAAACCGTTGTAGGCGCAATTAATCGACCTCAAAAATTTTGCGTCTGATTTGAGTCCCGAAATTACAAAAAACTTGCAATAAGAAATTCAAGATGCACTAGAACAGGAAAATAAAAAACTGAACGTCGTGATTGTAGGCTTACCGGAATCAAATACGTCAACTATCCGCTGCGACGAGAATGAAACTATCATCCGAAACATTTGCGATAATGTTGATGTTGACAATACCGCTATATCGGATATTTTTCGTGACGGCAAGTTCTAGGACGATGTGCAAGATAATTCGGTGATCGCAAGGCTTACGCTGTTGCTAAAGTTAAGTTGAAGACTCTACAAATGAAGCAAAAGTTTTTTACGGAAATTTCGCCATGGGAAGCCTGCCTATGAACTGTTTGAGGGTGTGTATGCACGCCACAATCTAACCTTTCGTCAACGCCAAGATGATCGGAAATTACGCAGTGAACTGTATGAACGCCGGAAGACGGAGCCTGATCCGGTCATTCGAAATTTCCAGATTGTAAAAAAACACGAAAAAATTTGCTGCCTAGAATACTAGCTCGCCAACGGCAAGACTTATAGAGCAGTAATGTTCCACGTTTTTTGTGTTATTATACGAATGCACGCAGTGTAAACAAAGTTCATGAGTTTTCGTTATTGGCCAATAGTTTAAATCCAAATTTGATTTTATTAACAGAAACGGTTACATGAAAATATTCTTGATAATATTTTATCTACCTAACTATCAAATTTTTAGAAAAAATAAAAAAAGAAGAGCAGGTGGCGTAGCTATTTTTGTTGATAGTTCAATATCTGCTATTCAAATTGAAATACCAAATGCTTATATAGATCTGGAAAAAATTGTATTGATATAATTTTGAGCTCAAGGAATTTGAGAATCTGCTGTGTTTATTGCCCCCCTGATTCTTCTGTTGATTACTCTTTGCCTGTTATTAACTGTTTGTCATATTCAGGCCAGAAATGCAAAAACTTTATTTCAATTACGGGTGTATAAAATGGGCTCCAACATAGAAAGTTGTGTTAAAAACATATGCTGAACCATCTGCAAACTAATAGCTTATTATGTAAAGCTCAATATGGTTTCGTTCCCCAACGTTCAACTATGTCTCAACTTGTCACCAAATGCAATGATTGGTTGATTGCATTAGACAAACATAAAGCTGTTGATATAGTATTTTTTAATCTAAGGAAGGCGTTCGATTCTTACAATAAATGAGGCCGGCTCGAGCTGCAAAAATGTTAAAAGCGGAGTTCCACAGCGGTTCGTTTTAGGTCGCCTACTTATTTTAATATATATAAATGATGTTAGCGACATAATTGCCGATAACTCCATTAACATTAAACTTTTTGCTAATAACACAAAAATGTATAGCATATATGATCGTGATTTTAAAAATTCGGTTATGCTCCAGCTGAGTATTGATAATTTTGGCGACTGGTTAAATGTATGGCAGGTTAAATGGCATTCTGAAAAATGCTCTGTGTTGCGTATAAATCTCCCAAAAATGAAAATGACGTACCATATTCATTAAATGGTGTCAACATACCATTTGTAACAAATGTCAAAGATTTAGGAGTTCTTATGACGCCCAACATGACTCTTTTGCTTCATTGTTTGAAAATAGTAAAGCCTCACAAACTTCTGGGCTGATCACGCGAGCTCTTGCTTCAAAAAATATTGAATTTTTCTTGAAAATTTATAAAACTATAGTTATACGTTTTTAGAGTATAATTGTGAAGTATGGAGCCCCATGTATTTAAAAGGTATTGATATGATTGAATCTGTTTAACGTCATTATACTCGTCGTACAATAAATCTGGCAGAAAAAAGTTGCTCTGAGCGTTTAGAAATTTGTAAACTAGAATCTTTAGAACTCCGAAGAATAAAAAGGGACATGTATTTAGTATATAAAATAAGACACAAGCTGCTCAACATAGAATTTAACGATTTTTTCGTTTTTGCCCCAATTGCCAGTACTCGAGGTAACACTGAAAAACTACTGGCTAAACATGCAAACACAAATTGGGGAAAGTACTGTTTTAGTCATCGTGTCGTGCCTGTCTGGAAAAGTTTACCTGATTATGTGGTTTCGGCTAAAAGTCTGATTATATTCAAAAAATGACTTGAAGCAGTAACTTCCATTTTGTTCATGTTTCTTTGTAGGCGGGCTATCAGGAACTAACCGTTCAACCCGCCTAAAGTCTTAAAAGTCAGTTTCTATTTATACTGTTTTCATTTCTGTTTGTATTATGCAACATTTTATTTGCCAAATATAATGTGCACCTAGTCTATTATGCTTTTTCTATACTAACTTTAATGCGTATCCGTATATATTCATTATTTCTTTTGTGCGAACACATATGTAACTATGTTTGTTTGAAATTGTTTGTATCGTTACATTTTTTATTCAATAAACCTTCATTTATTATTCAATAAACCTTTGTTCTTTATTCTTAATCAATTGTGCGCAGTTTAAGGTTGTTTATTTTTGAAATTAGACGCTAAGCCCAGTGCTTTAACCGGCACGTGACATTATCACGTGATGTGAATTGCGGTGAAGAATGTTTGTTTTTACCCATATTAATTTTTATTTTAATATGTAATTGAAACTGGTACATTCAAAAGCACTATCAAGTTTTTTTAGAGTACCTTCTGATTTTGAAATCTATTCTGCCAACCGGTATAATTAAAACTTTCTTAGTAGAAAGAGTAGCACGAATAGGAACATTTTTAAGAGAAAAAATTTGCACTGATTCAAAAAAAGCAGAAAACTTCAGCAAAAATAGTCAGAAATTATGCAGAAATTGATTCGAAAGTTGAAAGAAATATGACCGAAATATGTCAGAAATTAAGCAAAATTTGAATCAAAAAGTGAAAGAAATATGACAGATAAAATAATTGTAGAAAAATGGCCGAAAGTTGGACTAACTGGAGGAACTGTTTTAGAAACGTGACAGAAATGTTGCAGAAATGTGACAGAAAAGTTGCAAACATGTTGCAGAAATGTGACCAAAATATTGGAGAAAGTGAGAATTGAAAGGAAATAAAAAGGAAATGAAGAGGAAATAAAGAAGAGACAAGATAAAAATGTTTTTTTTTGAAATAACTTTTTAGTTTCTTAAAATTTACAAAATTTAAAATCTATTGAATTTTAAAAATTACAAAATTTTGTTTTTCAATGAATTTTTATCAATGTATGTACAAATAACATGGGAACAATGCCAGTTTTTCTATTTTATTTATACTCTTGTTTGAATCTTGTAATTTTAATATATTTTTCACACACTTTCAACCACACTGACTGAACAGAACGCATTCTCCACCAGAGTTAACAAATAGCCGCGTTCCCGCGAACAGGTGCATTTCAGTTTCAGTCCATGACCATGGTCACATTTTTTGTCCTTGCGGCAGTCGGGTTTGGGGTCCAAAAAGGCTTGCCAGTCTTCCACCGCTTCCTTGCAGGTGGCTGACGGACACCCTTTGACACACCGAGCGTAAGTGGGAATCCACCCCACTGACATCGGTTAGCTCCGTACTGTGTGTGAACCAGTCCGTCTTCGGGGTCCGTCTCCTTGGCGACCATCTTGATTGGTTCCAAGCACTGCTCAAAATCCACACATTCGTCGTTTTCATT
>JASANF010012185.1:0-11063 GCA_030248245.1 Trissonchulus sp. WLG1_4 | reverse complement strand
ATAATGAAATAGGTTAATATTATCAAGAGTACATAATGGGAAGAGTATGACACTCTTCCCATTGGCCAGCTTGGCAGCGCGGTAGATGCGTTGCACAATAACGGCCAAAAAGGTACCCAAATGAGTACCCCTACCCAAATGGGTACCTGGTACCCAAACGGGTCCTGCAGGTACCCAAATGGGTACCCCAGCGTTCTGATTGGGCCCTGCAGGGTACCCAAATGAGTACCCCTACCCAACTTGGTACCTGAGGTACCTAAATGGGTACCAGGTACCCAAGTGGATACCCCCTCATCAGCCAATCAGATTGCAGCAGCCTTTGGCTCCGCCTACGAGCAAGCTACCGTAATCCCACGTGCAGCGGTATGGGTATATGTGACGTTGTGAGTAACGGTGTCTTTCCATTTTTTAGCATTCTGCTCCAGCGACATATTATAAGACATAAACAAAGTCTTGGTTAACTGGTGGCACTTAGTTGAAACTATTATATAATTTTTTAAAAAACTCGCTGTACAAAATTCTCATTTTTTGCCTTTTTTATGCCATTTTTTATGAATATCTCATTGCAGCTGCGTCTTTGTTAATTAAAATCATTTTGTAAAGTTCCATCAGTAAACCAAGACTTAGTTTATGTCTTATAATAAATCTTTGGGGCAGAAAAATGCTAAAAAATGGAAAGACTGCATTACTCGCAACGTCACATATACCGCTGCACGTGGGATTACGGTAGCTTGCTCGTAGGCGGAGCTAAAGGCTGCTGCAATCTGATTGGCTGATGAGGGGGTACCCATTTGGGTACCTGGTACCCATTTAGGTACCTCAGGTACCCAGTTGGGTACGGGTACTCATTTGGGTACCTTGCAGGGCCCAATCAGAACGCTGGGGTACCCATTTGGGTACCTGCAGGACTCGTTTTGGTTCCAGGTACCCATTTGGGTAGGGGTACTCATTTGGGTACCTTTTTGGCCGTTATTGTGCAACGCATCTACCGCGCTGCCAAGCTGGCCTATGGGAAGAGTGTCATACTCTTCCCATTATGTACTCTTGATAAAGCTAAGCTTGAAATAGTTTGCCTTGACATAAGCTCACTGCTGCCGTTGTGCAAATTGCAAATTATATCACAATATCCCTGTGTGCACGTTTTTGTACTTTTTTTGTTCATTTTACTCAACCTGTTTATTGATCTGGGAACGTATCGACTTCTTAGTTTTTTGCGGACTATTAGCCCCGTGTCAGTACTCGTCCTTGTTTTTATTCCTATCGTTTTGTCCTTGAGCGATTCTCAAGAAAACTGCCTAGCCAAATCAGCCAACTTTTCGCATGAATAAAGCCTCGGGATGCAAAACACTAGCCGAAACGCTTGTGTCCATTCTTCACAGCAGCTAATCAAAATCAGTGGTCCCTGTCCTGTCCTTGACGACAAGTAAGTATGAACCGGGCCTCATGCCGACTGTCTTATATTGTAACTAAATTTCTACTGTAATGTGCCAAATTTAATTTGGGATTAGGCCCCAGTTGACTCTTGTTAACTCTCTTGTCTGTTGAGTGCCCCGCCATTTTGGAGCACGAGGGGTCTCCCGGGTTGTCCTGCGGCGATTGGCCTAGCCTGCGTCGTTTCTCCCTCCTCCCCCGAGAGAGACAAATCGAGCGCTCACTACAGTGTCTTCTGGAACAGGTATATCCTTCAAAAGATTGTGACTGTTTGATTTGAGCAAGAGTACATAATAATGGGAAGAGTATGACTTTTAGTAAGAGTACATAATAATGGGAAGAGTATGATTTTTAGCAAGAGTACAGGATGGGAAGAGTATGACACTTGTCGAATTCGGCAGCTAAGCAGTGTGGTAGCGGTAGGTGTGCTGTAATAGTAGTGGCCTGTAGCCGCAAGGCGCAATCTAAATGAGTTGGTTATAGACCAAATGGTTCCTCTATCGAAATCGCCCGACTGAAAAGGGTCAAATTAAAACTCAGTTTTCTACAGCGTAGTCATTTAATAATATTATTGTGCTTGCGGATAACGGACACGCTTCCGGACAAGTATGCACCAGGCTTTAAGTAAATTTTTGATGCAATAACCAGAGAGAGAGTAGCCGTTGTTTCTAGCTGAACCACATCCATGACGTGCTGGTGAGCCAGGGCGTGCAGTTTCCCCTGATCGAACAGATCTTCGCTCAAATCCTCCACTGGGTTTCCGTTGAGCCGCTCAACAACCTGTTCATCAGACGAGACAAATGCAACTGGGGCAAGGGCATGCAAATCAAGTCAGTACTGTTATCAGACGCACAAGTTGTCTAAAGTCTGACCAGAAATTGCTGAACTATGAGACAAAACAAGTGCCCGGATTTTTGTGACTACTCGCTGTACTTTTGATGCTTGCGATTCGCTCTTTTCGTAATCAAATCGCGTGTTTCTTTTTGTCTCAGGGTCCAGCATTTTGTGGTCAGACTTGATCTAGCATTTTTTTAGTATGTAGCTGGGAAGAGCAGTGGTTTGTCCGAGCTAGAGAGGGGCCGTTCGATTCCGGCTTGGGTCGAATTTTTTCAACAGTTAAAATATGAATGTGAACTTATCGTTGAACCATGTGGACAATGTTTCCTTCTCAAATTTACTAAACTTTTTGTAAAAAATTGTAGTATTAATTGTTTCGTCGTCTCAATGACATGAATGGCATCACGCTTCACATTCTTTCCTAACATTCATTCATTTATTCATTCTTATTCATATTCATTCATTTAATCATTCTTATTCATTCATTCATGCATAGTGCATTGTTTTAGATACAATCTGAACGCCATCGAGCAGTGGTGTCGCGAGCACTCGCTGGGCGAACAGGTGACCAGCCAACTGCACCCTCTGCGCCAAGCCTCCGACCTGCTGATACTGAACAAGTCCAAAGACACACAGACCACCGTTGACAGCATTTGCGAGACCGTAGAGGGGCTCAAAATATCTCAGGTCAGAGGGACATATGATTCACAGCATTCTGGTAGTGTTTTTTTGCAGTACACGTAAAATGTGTGCATTATGAGGACCCCACAAAAGCGAGGGTCGTTGAACGTTGAACAAAAGTAGGTTAAAAAAATGTCTCTTCATGAAAATTTAGAATATATTTGGTGGGTCAAAAGTCGGCCGGAGACCCCCCCCCCCCCAAAAAAAAAAAAATGTTGACGTGGTTGCATTTATATTTGCAGGTAGTGAAACTGCTGAACCAGTACTCTGGCGAGACGGCGGAGGAGCGAATCCCCAGCCAGCTGGTCGGAAATGTGCAAAAGCAGCTCAGGCGACAGCGCAGTGAACCGATAGCGCCCGCAGAGACTGAGTCCTTCTTGTCCGAACGAAACACCCTGCCCCTTCAGTTGCCCTTCGTGGCCTCACAAGTATGTCTAGACTTAAGCTCGATTCATACCTGCAGCCGTATGTCCGTTCAGCCGGCAAAATTGCGAAATAATCACGCCACAACCTGATCTTATACAGTATCTGTTTTTGTTTGTAATTTTGCCGAATCAACGGACATAAAGCTGTATGTATAAAGCTTTCCTTAGGCAGTCTGAGACTGTAGACACCAACCCTAATATTGCCTTAGCTTGGACTCATCTCTTGGTTAACTATTAAGTCGTTCAGGAATTGTTCACAGTGAACGCTTAAGATTCTGATTTTCGCAATTTTTCCTGGGGCTTGAATCCGTTTTGCCATTGAGAAATTTTCTGAATTTTTATAACGTTCTTTAATCTTTAGTGGTATTTTTTTACCATAATAAATTGGAGGCAGATTTAGAAAGCTCGTTTTTGCCAGCGAGAAAAAGAACTGCGTGCCTCCACAGGTCGTGTTTTTTATTCTTTTTAGCAAAATGTGGTCTTTTCTTCACATCACGTGTATTTTTGTGGCCAAATTGTGTTGTTGTGCGTTTTTTGGATTAACGTTTTTATTTTTTATTTCAGGTAGCTTTAGAAAACCTGGAAATTCCAAAGAAGTTGTCATTCGTCAAGATGCTGTGATTTCGTTGGCTACTTAGCATTATTTATTTGTTTGTTTGCTGGTCACTTACAATTTCTGTTCAGTTTGTAAATACCATTTTCTAGAACAGGTCTTATAATATGCTGGCTAGAATATTAACAGCCTATCTAATAACAAAGATTTCTCTAAAAGTAAAAAAAAATCTGCGAGTTCAAATCCTTTCTTCTGTCTTTCCTTATTTTTTTACAAAATAACCATTATAAATTTCGTTAAACACATTAACGTAAGACTACGAAAGTTTTGATAACCTAACACATGCATCTCGGGAAAAACTGTGCAGATTTATAAACAACACGTTGATTGGAAATTTATTATAACTGCAGTTATTTTTAACATATTTTTGTTATTGCTTGTTTGGCATTTTGTGAATGTATTTGTATTTTGTATTTGTCTTTCTGTTGTACCATTTTGTTTCCGGTGCTCATATTTGTAACTAATTATGGTAAAATTAACTAATAATAAATTCAAGTCATACTTTGGTGTCGCATTTAAACCCGCCCTCAACCTTATGACCTTATAAATTGAATATGAAAAAGTTGCGGAAACTTTGAAAAGACCCAAAATCAGGGATCACCCCCCTCCCTGTTCCCGATTCCTTCCGTGCATCTGCCAAAAAGTGACATGCGGACAAGGTTTACAATTTTGGATGTCCCTACTGCTGAGAATCTCACGAATTTTCCGCATTACTTGCGCTGTCACGGTGTAAATTTTCCCCCGGTGTAAATTTTCCCCCCGGAAAAAATAATTTATTTCTATGTATTTTTAATATTTAATTTAGCAACATATTTACGGCAATTCATACTTTGGGCCGTTCAGCCCGGTGGACGCGGGTCAGAATTTTTGACCCGCGACCCGCCCCAACCCGCGGCTCGACACTCGTGGGTAACCCACGACCCAACCCGCGATGTAAAACCCGACCCGCGACCCACTTTGACCCACCCACCACTCTATAACCATAACGTATGTTGTAGGGCGTAGCCAGGATTTTGAAATGGGGGGGGGTGCACCTTGGTCCTTGGCCACTTTTTGTTCACTTGCTTAAACTCACTATTGCGGGGTCTGAGGGCGTCAGCCCCCAGAATCCAATTATTTTTACACTTATTGGCTTACATAACAAAATGTAATTTTAGTCATTTAAATAAGCCCACTGTTGGCGGCGGCAGCAATGGAGGTTTTCTTCAATTTTTGGACAAATTTGGTCAACTGGAGACGTATAAAAAAATTTTCCGACGGGAAAATTAAAAACAAAAGATGGGAACCTCATATCAGACAGTATATTACACAAGTAAATGCAGCATAATATACTGTTGTAGACATGCATAACCTTTGACGAAGGTTGATAGCAATGACTAGTAAGCCACAGAGTTAGCAGGGGTCTGGGGGCGGCAGCCCCCAGGAAAAAAATTTGAGAATTTTTCAATTTTTAGGCTTCATTTTGTCAATTGGAGACGTATCCGAAATTTTTTTCGGCCGAGCTATAAAAACCAAGGGGGGACTTCGTAGTTTTTCCAGTTTTCGCGGGTCGGACAAAAAATTTTCGACCCGCGCAGCCTGCAGTGGGTACCCGCGGGTCGACCCACAGCTCAAATTTTTCGACCCAACCCAACCGAACCCGCGGGTACCCACGACCCGCGTCCACCCCTAAAGGCACAATTTCATTATGTCATATGCCCGGCCATGTTTAATTCAGTTCAACTGTTCCGAAATTTTAAGGCATACGGAGTACGGAATGGACTAACAAACAAAGTATGAATCGCACCTTTGTCCGTATGCCCGTGGCTTGTGCTTCCGTACGTATATGTTTTAATCAAAAGTGAAATGATTGAAACAAATAGTTCTTCTATTTCTACCGGGGGCAAGATTCACTCGGGGGGAAGATTTTATAAAGAAGATAAATTATACATGGCATCAGCTACAAACAGTTAATCATCAGGTAGGATATATTAAGCCTGTTTCACACGAGGGCGCATTTCATGGCGCATTTGATGGCGCATTTCATGGCGCATTTGATGGCGCATTTCATGGCGCATTGCATGGCGCATTACATGGCGCATTACATGGCGCATTACATGGCGCATTTCATGGCGCGTTGCATGCAACGCGCCATGAAATTTTCCCATTGAAAATTTTTCATGGCGCAAAATCAAATTTTCTGCAATTTTCATGGCGCATCAGAGGGCGCATAGCAGTCAGCGGCCAATCAGAAGCAGCTGTCACTCGACTAGTTGGCTTAGCCCCGCCTACTGTAGCTAAATTTTATTAGTACGCCTAACTAGGTTTAATAAAACTTAATTTTTCAATCAGTATGATGACTAATTACACTAAAATTAACATTATTTATTTACTATTAATAACTTTACTATTAAATAATAATATGAAAAAATTATGGTACTTGTTAAATTGTTATTTACGTTTATAAATTACGTTTGATTTATAAATAAATGCAAAGTAGCTACCTAATATCACGTTAATATTACTTACGTTACGTTAATATATTTTATTTTGGCCGTTTAAGATGGAATGTTGCGGGTGATATTTTTAGGCACTGTGCCAAAATAGAATGTTTTCAATGCTGCTTATTTGGGCATTATTTTTTAGAATAATAGTAATACTATACTTGCTTATATAATCTTCATAATTTTTAAATATATCTGCATTATTTCATAAAAATACCTTATTTTAAAATTTGTTTTATGATAAATATATATCTATAAAAAATAATATGTTTATTATTATTATGTGTATTTATAATAACAAACAAACAGGCTATGTCCAATAAAATTTCAAAAATCGAGCATTATATTGAATGATTTAGAATATTATTTCGTAGAATGCTCCATAGCGTGCGTCCACGTGTGAAATAATGCGCCATGTAATGCGCCATGCAACGCGCCGTGAAATGCGCCATGTAATGCGCCCTGGGCCCGGTTTCATAAACGATATATTAGTAAATATTAGTGAATATTAGTGAATATTAGTTCATTAGCTGAAACATTAGCGTTTCATAAATAATGAACTAATATTTGTGTATTAGTTATTATTCATTAGTATATTAGTGCTCAATTATTAGTGCCCTAGGCTGCTTGGGTTTCATAAAAACAATAATGTTTGAGCTAATGAACTAATATACTAATTATTAGTTATTAGTTGAAGCCTACCCGTAATTGTTATATTAGTTCAGCGTTAATTTCGTAGTTTCGATTTTTCGGTGTCTTTTTCTTGTTCACCTCTCCTTTGATATTATTCCTGTTAAGTACACAACTTTATCAATTACGCAATTATCCCCTCAATTAGACGGTTTAGGAATGGCATTTTTTAGCACAATTTTTCAACCGTTTAGTTGGACAAAAACTAACCCTTCAATCCGGCAAAGGAATGTGCCATGTGGCCAAGTTATAAATGCAGGCAAACAGCTAATGCAGATGTCTGACAATTGTCTATTTTATAAAGTACATAAACAGTTTAAATTTGGCGTCATTGTTTTATTTGACTTAAAAAATGGCAACCAAAACTGACTTCCATAACAAGCTGACTGTATATAATTATTTAACTTGACTCAACCAGACGCGAAGACCACTCCACTCAATTACGGATCGTCTTGTGACTCCCAATTTTTATAAACTGTGTAAAAACTATGAACTTGGTTAATGTAGCAGCATCAAACATAACATGAAACCAAAAATGATGTTAAATTGTTGATACGAATAATGTGACACAAAAAAGGAATTAATTAGCAACAATAATCACGTTAATAGCTAATAAAAATGAAATCAAGTCAAAAAATGAACAGAGGTAGTGAACACACACACAAACACACACACACAAGTGTGTGTGCAAAGCGCACGCACGGATCAGCCTGCTGTTGGGCAGCGAGCAGCTTAGCTGGCCGCTGCATTCAAATATTAGTGCATTAGTACTATTAACTAATATTTGAATGCAGCTAAGTTTTATGAAACGCAATATTAGGCTACTAATATTAGCGGACTAATAACTAATAATTAGTTATTAGTTATTAGTGCTTTTTTATGAAACCGGGCCCTGGAATGCGCCATGTAATGCGCCATGGAATGCGCCATGTAATGCGCCATGTAATGCGCCATGAAATGCGCCATGCAATGCGCCATGTCATGCGCCATGGAGCAAAATGCGCCCTCGTGTGAAACAGGCTTTAGGATGGTGGGTCAAAGTGGGTCGCAGGTCGGCTTTTACGGCGTGGGTTACCCACGAGTGTTGAGTCGCGGGTTGGTTGGGTCGCGGGTCGAATAATTTCACCCGCGTCCGCCCCTGCTTAGACTTAGCAGACGTATGTTATATTGTTGCGCGGCCGCCTCAGCGGCCGTGCATACTAAGTTTAGTCAATGCACTGAAACGAAATTTGCATGTAAATCATGCTCAGTTTCAGTGCATTGATTTTTCAGTCTATGTGATACACTCAGCTGCTGCCCAGCGAAGCGCGCGCGCGTGTGTGTGCGGTTGTGTGTTGTTTTGCGTATGTAATCATATTGCACGTACGCGAGTGGCGATGTCTGGCAGAGCATGAGGTGATTTGCATATACTGCCAATTGATGATAAGTGATAACAATAGTAAAGCTTCTAAGCGTTTGAAAATGAGCGTTGCATTGTAGCAAAGGGAAGTTATCTCCACATAGCTGTTTTGGTTTCGATAGTCAGTCCGCAGCAGTGGCATTTAATGTTCTGCCCATCGTTTAATATTGTCAGCAGTGCAACGAACAAGTCAAATTTTCCGGTGTCACAGGAAATCTTGTCCCCCTGGACCGGATGTCCTGTCCCCCCTTAGGAAATCTTGTCCCCTCTATTTGCTTAGGAAATCTTGTCCCCTCTACGATGTGCTCAGGAAATCTTGTCCCCATCAGGAAATTTTGTCCCCCTTCAGGAAATCTTGTCCCCCCTTAAGCAAATTCAGTCCCCGCTTCAGGAAATCCTGTCTCCCCTACAATTTGCTTAGGAAATCTTGTCCCCCACCAGGAAATTTTGTCCCTCTTCAGAAAATTTTGTCCCCCTTCAGGAAATCTTGTCCCCCTTTAGGGAATCTTGTCAGCCCTAAATTTTGCTGTATATATGCAAGGCATATATGTCTGCTTTTCACGCAAACTATTCAATAGATTATAATAACAAGACGATATTCCAAATCTGTAGAAAAACTAAATAAACACCGAGTATCGAGAAAAATATTCACTGTACCAAAAAAGTATCATTGACAGATGAAATGCACAAAGTAGTCTGATAAGTGACAATGCTTAACTTAACATAACCCTATGGGTGGATTTCACAAATTTGGTTTTACCAAGAGTACATAATAGCTTCTCACTCTATATAGAAGAAGAGTGAGACACTCTCCAGCCTGCCTGTGTTATAGCACAGGCAGATGCGCTGGTCGTTTTCAGGCTACATGTTGACATTCTATGCAACATGTGACTGGACAATCAGAAGCGAGCTTCTATTCTCTGATTGGCCGACGCCTGTGCACGTGCTCCAATCATAAAACGGGATAGGGATAAAGGCTAATAACGCATTATTTATTCATAGTCTGCTTGTAAAAACATTAAAAAAGGTTTGCAAATACCTTTGGGGATATTTTGGCAAACTTTCAGCGAAATTGATTGAGAAAATTTGAAGAAATTCATAAAAGTTTATATCTCAAAAGTTTCTCAATCAATTTCGCTGAAAGTTTGCCAAAATATCCCTAGAGGTATTTGCAAACCTTTTTTAATGTTTTTGCAAGCAGACTATGAATAAATAATGAGTTATTAAGCTTTTAACTCTATCTTAATGCTTATCATCGCATCAGCGATTATATACTAAAGTGTGTTACGCAGGGAATCTACGCGCTGATTGGCCAGTCACATGTTGCATAGAATGTCAACATGTAGCCTGAAAACGACTAGCGCATCTGCCTGTGCTAGAACACAGGCAGGCTGGAGAGTGTCTCACTCTTCTTCTATATAGAGTGAGACGCTATTATGTACTCTTGGTTTTACTAAACCATGGTTTTACGTACGTTTTTATATGCTTTGCACATAATTTCATTACGAAATATCGCCTGATTCGTTACGAATTTCGTAGATTTTCTTAAACCATGATTTTAGCTCAGCTGAAATTTGAACAAAACAAAGACCTGCTGTGCTGCAGGTTTCAATTTTCAACTGCGCTAAAACCATGGTTTTAGAAAATCTAGCAAATTCGTAACGAATCAGGCAATATTTCGTAATGAAATTATGTGCAAATCATATAAAAAGGTACGTAAAACCATGGTTTAGTAAAACCACCTTTGTGAAATCCACCCTATTTTTCTTTATTATAAATGCATTTATTGTCCAATTAATTTCGAGTAGTATAGGGGCCGCATCTCAGGGCAGATTGGGTGGGCAGGAGCCGAGGAGCTTATCTTTAACGTGTAAAATCCTGCGAAAATCCCCCGAGGAGCTATCTTTAACGTGTAAAATCCTGCGAAAATCCTGCGAAAATCCTGCTAGCGAATTGGGTGGGCAGGAGCCACCAGTTTTATAAAATTTTTAATTTAAATGTTTTAATTTAAATTTTTTAATTTTTAATAAAATTTTAATTCACGTAATTTTCAATTTTTTTTTAATATTAAATTAAACAAGCATATTATTAATATTAAAATAATTTTTATTTTTGTTTTTATGTGAATTACGTAATGCGGTTGCAATATACACGTGCATGCCCGCAGGCGTTTAAACTAATGCCAACTAGTGGCTGAAAACTAGTTATGTAGGTTACTGTAGTAGACTACGTATTGTCAGTAAATTAGCTATAACTCAGCAATTAGTCAATCGATTTTCGTGATCAATAGGTCATTGTGTAGCTTATCATAAAGGCTACAAGGCCATATAAAAAACTTAGTCCTATCCCCTAATTTTTTAGCATATGTACCTAGTTTAGTAAACCAAGTGTAAGTTTTTGGGTAAAAACATACCGCACATTTTACGGGCATGGACGATTACTTAGCCGTTACAGGTCCGATCAACTCAATCAGTAGGTCATTGTGTAGGTTATCATTAGTAGTA
>JASANF010012183.1:0-56023 GCA_030248245.1 Trissonchulus sp. WLG1_4 | reverse complement strand
CTATCACATTCTGAATATAGTATATAAGGGCTCCCTCTACTGTACCTGATGGAGTGGCTTTCGGAGGATGGGGGAAGGCCCGTCGTTGGAATAGTGCCTGGGGTATCGCCTGAGGGGGCTGGAGGCCCGCCGATCCGACAGGGTGCTGCCCCCCAGATAGCCCGGATAAGGCGGGGGGCTGATCACGAACAGGGCCTTCCGATCTGCCACCCGGAGACGCTCCCCGCTCATCGAAAACACAACAAAAAGGATTGTTATATTTCAGAATAATATAGTTTTATTACAACAGTGAGTGACACAATTCAAAAAACTGTGTACTAAATTTTTTAGTCCGCAAGCCCAAAAATGAGCAATTTGAAGCTAGTATTACTGAAAAACTGCAACTAGACTGCAAGTCAACATTGCCCGATTAAGGATATTACAGATAGGTGCAATACTCATGTACAAGTGCATATAGGTGAATTGTAAGGCAGTGTTTTTCTGAAGGGTTGACTACTTGATTGATTTATTGATCGAGTCAGATTTACGCCAACCAAAGCAGAGTTTGAAGAACATAACAGAATAATAAAATAAATTTACTTGATATGAAAACTGCATTAGTTTCTGTACAAAGATTTCTGATTTTTTAACCTTTTGATTTACATACGTGCCTACATATTGGTTCAAATAATTTAAACTATGTGAAGCCCTTTTAGACCACCTTATGTTTTAATTAAACAATAATCAAGATTCAGTCGTAAAAAAACGTCAAATTTAGGTTTTGAAGAAAAAAGTTTGATGAATTTGTAAAGTTTTCGCTTAGCTGTCAGTTTCAATTAACAAGATAGGCATCAGGGGCCACCAAAAATACGACTACAGTCCGTGAAAAGTTGTACAATTTTGACATTTCAATACAGAACCCATTTAGTGTGCGTTCCATCCTGCTGGTTTTGAAAAACAGTCAAAAGTTTACAACGCCAAAATTGAGCGAACTAAACTACTATATATGGGATTTACGATGCGAAAAAGCAACTGCTGGTAAAATTGGACAGGTTTAGATTAAATACATATGTAGCCACTATTAAAACAAGCAGGCCCCAAAAGGGGGAAGGTTCCTTTGTTGAGTGCAAAATCCATATTTGTCACCCTTAACATTTCGCCAAATTCAGCTTCGCCTTCAGTGTGCATTGCGATTCTTAATAATACATGCTACAGTTGCGTAATTTGGTATCAGCGCTGATATAAATACATAGTGACAAGAGTACATAATACTGTCTCACTCTATTTAGAAGAAGAGTGAGACACTCTTCAACCTGCCGTTGTTTTAGCGCAGGCAGATGCGCTCGTCATTTCCAGACCACATGTTGCCGTTTTGTGCAACATGTGGCTGGCCAATCAGAAGCGAGCTCCGCTTCTGATTGGCGAGACGCCTGTGCACGTGCAATAATTAATACATTCATTTTGTCTGAAACATTACATTGGCCAAAAAAATTTTATTGAACAAAAATCTATCAAAAAAATTACAATTAAGATCTCTGAAAGTGTTCTTTAAAAATTGGTTCGTAAAATTGGTAACAACGCCGTTTTCACAAAAAAGAGCAATCTGCTCCAATACTGAATTTACGTGTTAATCATATGCGCATAACAGCATGCAGCTGTTACTTTTACACTGCGCAGAGTTCGTTTCAAAACAATAGTTCCTTCTCTAGAAGGAACAAAAATGTGCACTACATAACAACGGAATGATATCAGTGATCAGTGCAACTTTTGTTGAACTAAAACATATACACTGTTCAAAATAGTTTTTGTTTTCTTCGTTATTTATTTATTTTACTTTATTTTTCATAAAAACTAATTTTTAGGAACCAATATATTCAAAGACTTTTGCAGAAGATATTCTATTTAGATATTAATATTGTTTAATAACAACGACCATGACTGAAGTAGTAACATGCCTTGAGGATGACTAAAATGACAGCGATTGCATACTAGAATATATATATTAATCAAATAAAGCCAAATTTGCTGTTGAAAAGATTATCTGCTTAATGTCCGAATACATAATCTTTTCAAGTCACGTCTTGATTAGCTTGCTGAGAATGTACCAATCCTCCTTCGCAATCGCAACATATACATATGTCGTAGGCCAGTAGAGTATTTAGTCGAATCACGGATTGAACTAGGCCAGTCGAGGATCCCCGACTGGTCTAGGCCAGTAGAGTATCAAACATAGGAGACTCTTGCAAGGTGACAATGCGGCAGGTTAAAAGGGAAAATGGCTGCAAGAAAAAAGAGTCGAAAGGTCGAATAAGGTGTTATGCAGGAATTTTTAACAATTACATTATTTGTTGTCAAATTTGAGGGAATGTGTGTCCCGATGTTTCAAATCTTGCTTGGGGGGCTTGCCGCTCTAGACCTCCCTAAGTACATCTGTGGTGGAGAAAATTTTAAATCAACCTGCTAGTTTGCCGATGCAGAATTTTACCAACAGATCGTAATATACTAAAAATGAAAAAGGGTAAGCAGAATTAAATATTAAGGTGTTCTGTTTTAGTATGTATATAACGTGAGTATATAAAACCGGATGCCCAACGACAACGAGTTATGCTTTCTGTCTGATGTTTAGTTTCAATAGTTCATAATTCAACATGTTCCAGGTGTTGTTGAGTTTTGTTGTAGTAAAATTAATTAATGGTATGGGAATGAGCTTTTCAACGCTTTGTTAATACCTTGCACCCATTTCCTCTATTAACTTCACCTTGCAAAAGTCTCTCGTGTTCGATACTCTACTGGCCTAGTCCAATCCGTGATTGGACTAAATACTCTACTGGCCTACGACATATATACTCACTCTGAGTGGCTAGTGCAGGTGAGATACACAGAATCTGCGCACTCATTGGATGATCGGTGGCAATTTCTAAACTCAGACTAAAACGTTTATGTCTTGATTTAAAAGGTTTGCCTGCGCCAATTTCTGCTGCTGTTAATTTTTGTTGTTCTTTCTGCCTAGACTTGAATCTAGCGATTTATCACAAGCGATTATTATATTTTTATATAAGAATGAGATAGTATCGCGTACTCCTGCTATCGTTTAGGTTATTATACGTCAAACCTCAACCTTTTCTAAACAAACATAATTCTTCGAGAAAATGTCCTCATTAGTTGACACGCGGTGAAAAAGCAGTAACTTTTGACAAAAATGACAGCCTACAGTTGTCCGCACTATTTAAAAAGAACTATTGTTTTGAAACAAGTTTTTGTTAATCGGTCTTCTACTATTGGTCGGTCTTTTTGAACTCCAAAATAAAAGTCACTGCGAGAAAATTTAGGATTATTTAAGTTTGTTTCACGAAAACATGACTAAAAATAAAGTAATAAACCTCTATTTATCGAAATATCAATGTTTCGTAATAGAAACCCAACAACTTTTAGTAGAACTAACTTTAATGGAGTATTGCCTATAAAGATGAAGGATTGTTTAAAAGTTATTGTTTATGTTACAATTTTGGTAAAAACTATCCTAATTTAACGCAACAATTTAAAACGTCCTTGTGTATACTCTTACTGTTATTACAAAGACTTCAATCAAACGAAGCTGATACCTTTTTAGTCCGTATCTAACGCCTAGTGAAAAATTAAAACAAGTTTTTAAAAAAGGTATGAAAGGTATGAAATGATTTCTGCCAACGAAATTTGTTGATTGGGACTAACATGTGTCATTTGATTCACCTAAATTCAGTTTAGCAAGAACAGAAGAGATTTTTTGAAACTGCCAGTGTGATGTGTGAAAAATCCTGTTAGGGACAAATAAGTAGAATCAAAGAATATAAAAAACAAAAATGTAAAAACTTTTTGGAACCACCGATAACTGAATGATAATAACTCAAAAAATGAGAAATTCGAGCCACCTTCTGTCAAATGGGAGCATGAGGGTTCAATTTGATAAAAATTTCACCAGAAACAAGAAGAATAAAGTACAGTAATTACTTCACCGAGGGGATTCGAACCACCAGTTTCTAGACATGCAGACTGGAGCGCTAACCCTTTGAGCAACTCAGCCTCATAGTGATTGTCTTTTAAATCTTCTTATAGATTCGGCGGTTCAGTCTACTTCGCATTTGTGCTTAAGATGATATGGTTGCCGCGACCTATTATTAGGGACCAACTTGTGCAATTAGCATAAACAGTGGCTATGCCAAGATCATTTATCGGGCCCGCTATTAAAGCAGAGTTGCTGAAATCAACTCAACCATTTGGCTCGTCACACAAGGCCATAAAATTTGGGTCTGGTCTAAAGAGGAGCAAATTCCAGAGTTTGTAAGGGCAATTTAGTTTAACAGCGCGGTGACACTCGGAGCCTGGAAGTCTGGGTCGCCAAAAAGCTACCATCTGGGAGGCGGGCCGGCCAAAAAGAGCCAGATTTTTTGGGGCCCGAAATGTCTCTAGACAGGCCTGGGAGCGGAGGCCAGGCAAAAACCAGCACTAATGGCGGACAGAGCTGGGCTGAATTCATAAGGGCAGATGCGAGACGCCAGCCAGCTTTCATAATTAAACTACAACATGCCATGACGGTTGGCAATAGCAAGAGTACATCGTAGTGTCTCACTGAAGGCCAGTGCATACTCTTGTCCTTAAGGACACAGGGACAAGGACAAGTTGTGGTCAGCTGCTGTGAAAAGTAGGCAAACTTGATTTGGATAACTTTTTGCGTTCAAAATATTTTATGGCAACTTTGGTGGTGCAAAAATTGTGATTTTTGGCCAGACAGTAAGGTGTTTCATTTGTCCACATGCACAGCTCCTCAAAAACACTTCGTAACGACGAAATGGTTACTCGTGTTTTTCCTTATCAGACGTAAAAAGAATTTTTTAGAAAGCATTTTAGACATTTGTAACATTTAATCTACAGTGTCGCAGGAACGATGTAAAAAACAGACAAGCATGGATCAGGCTTTGGTGAAATGCGGATCACTTAAATGTTTTTACATTACTTTACAAAATTTAAACCATATAAAATTTCAACCACATAAATCGGAAATTTAACATAAACAAAGAATTCAAAGGAATTTTGCGTTTCCGTTTGCAGCACTTTTTTTAAACTAAATATAGATTATTACGAAGTATGGCCACCACTTTATGCGCTAATGCATGCATATATGTACATAAGCATTCTATTTTGACTTCGGAATTCCCAAACGGGATTCCCCACATTTCATTAGCATAGAGCTAGCGTCCTAGTTCCGCTGGAGTAGAGATGCCCTAATGAAATTGCCATCATAGTAAATTGTTTACTACGGAGTTTGGACAGACTGCTATGAATTCGCGCTCCAAATAAGACCTCATTATAGCCTGATTTCCAAATATATACAAAGTTAATGAAGTAAATAAAAAATATAGTTGTTGTGGGATTCGAATATAATATACATATTATATATATATATATATATATATATATATATATATATATATATATATATATATATATATATATATATATATATATATATATATATATATATATATATATATAATATACCTATATCAAGAGTACATAATACTATTATGTACTCTTGCCTATACCTATATATGTACATACTATATCAAGAGGTATGTATAGAAGCATTTACAGGATTTAGAACATGAAAGGTTTATGCTTATAGAATGTATGTGCTGTCTGCTGTGGTGACTGGTACCTGACCAGGTGGATAAGCAGGGCATTGAAAAGGGTTCGCCCAGTGAGTCAAAATGAGTAATGCTAATTCTCTATAAATTTAGTGTTATTATTAGAAAGCACTCTTGTGTATAACTTGCAAGTGGGTCTTTGACAATGAAGCCCTGTTAGTACTAAAAATAATAAAATAATAAAAAGAAATAGAAATAATATCTAAAACCAGCAGAACGAAATCTAAATAATTACATATCTAATCTAATTACAATTTTTTAAAAATTGATATTTTGACTTACGGTGTTTATACTGTATATAACAATTTTACTATTTCATTAATTTGGATTTACATAGTTAATTGGATTGGAGAAAAAGAATTACTTTAGACTTTAGAGTGAAATTTAGAGTCTATACTTTCTCCGTCAAATAGTTTCTCTGCGTTTTGTCCGCTGATACATTAAAAAAATATTAATTAAACTTCACTCTTATTCCTTTTCGGAAATAATACTCAAAATTATGAATAAACAAACATAAATAACAGCAGGCAAATCGAAAAAGAGCCCTCACGTGGGGGTTCTTCGTTTAGGGATTTTTTGATTGTTGATGCAAATCACAACAACAACTATTACCGAACATAACTTTTCTTAAGCACTATGCATCAGTGAAGTTCACAATAGCCTACACTGAAAGCACAATACGAAACTCACCTCAACGGATCTTGCATTTTTCTCCAAGACTGATTTTCGCAGTTCAGTGGCGGGCGAAGACATAATGAGGATGATAATTATTAATTAATATTTAATAATAGATGTTAGAAGTAATTAGTTTTTCTGAAAAAACAACAGAAATTGTCCAAAAATGGCAGGTGAAGTTATGATATGTGCAAATACTACTTTAGAGCATTTTCGTCAGTTTTGATAATAAAGCATCGGCAGTTTCAATCGACTTTCGATATCGAGTGAACTTGCCAGCATGTGTGCAGATTAAATATATACAAAGCCTGAGTGCAAGAGTGCTAGGTGAGATTAAAAACAGGATTTAAGGCATTAGATTTAAGTTTACTTATTATTAGTAGCTAAACGTGTAATTACTGTAACGCAATGCATTTCAGAGAATTTTTAGGTATATGTTTTCAGATATTTTTCAACTGCAGTTTTATTAAACAAATTCAAAAAGTAGCTCATTATCCTTTAATCTCTATTTAAATCCTTTAAACCCTATGGTCCCCAGTTTTACCTATATAAACGAGTAATGGACTAGCAATTCAGTGACTATTATCCAAAAATTGTTCAAACAATTTGGTTTTGTTATATCGTTATTACCTAAGTGAACAGGAATGAAATAATGCCTCCGCAAAATTAGAATAGTTTTTATAGTTACATTTTATGTAGTATAATAACAAGTTTTAGAGACTTCTAATACGGATTATTGCTACATCAAATCAGCAGTATTAAAGCATCGTTTCGGCTTTATGCTTTTTGTAAACCAGTTGTCCTGAGTTTTTTACAATTACTTGGCATTAATGCTTTCGGGCAAACAAACATCCATATGGACAAGTAAACAGCAGCAACAGCACTACAGACAAGTATGAACCGGGCCTATGCAACAGGGAGTGTTTGTTTTGGCTGTGGAATGAGACCGGTGGCCGGAATTCATTAACACTCCTCTGGTCGTCGTCTAGTCTGGTAATTACTCAAGCCAAAACAACTCCCCACTGAACTCTGCTAATGCAACACCGCGACCTCCTTATCAGGCGGATTGAAAGGGAGGCAACATTTTCCCCACCTCACTGCCCACCAGAGGAATTATAAATAAGACATTTGCTTCTGAAGAACGTGTATGTGCATACTATGTTGCAAAAAAATTTAATAAAAATGACTAAAGACTGAACAGAAACTGCTGAACCCTGAGATAAAACAGATGGCGTGATTCTAATAGCTACTCGCTGTACTCTTCATAACTGAATTTAGTTCTTTTCGCTGTGAAAGAGCGTGTTTCTTTTTGTCTCAGGGTCTACACTAACATTTTTTCCTGTTGCGCCACAGCCCAACAGGTCTTTAATTTTGATTTTGGTGTCTTAACACACTGCTACATAGCGTTAAAATGTCAATGTACGGAGTGTGTTTTACACGTCTTTCATCTCATCTTTGCATCTGTCACAACGATAATGCCTTGTAATTCAATGAGTTGCTGCTTTCGTGGTGGTTCAGAAGGTAAAGCGAAAATGCAAAAATAAGGCAAAAAGTAATTCACTAGGAATCGACGATCTCCCCTCATGTTTACGGACCAACCAAACTCAGCACTCGGCTACAGAGATCCGTGAATACCTGATGCTTCACAGTAGTAATCATCAGCAATTCAATTTGAAATCTACAGTACAGTACTTTTACCTGCTTCCAAAGTAAAGCAACAGCCACAGATTACAAAGAAACGTAAATTTACGAATGTACGGTAAGTTTCCGATGTATCACGGTTTTTTAGATGCCTCAGAGAAACGGCGATTCGGCTATAGCCAATTATTATACACTGATTAGTCTAAATAGAGTTCGCAATCGGGTCGGGTTGGTGCGGGTCGGGTCGGGTCGGGTCGGGTCAAGTCGGGTTGAGATTTTCCAACCCGCGGGTTGTGCGGGTCAGTTCGGGTTAAAATTTTGGTTATAAATCCCTGAACTTTACATTAAATTTTTCTGCTTTGATGATATTTTCAACCTAATGTACCCGCTGCGGAGCGATGTAACAGCTTTTCCGAGCTCTTAGTTCTTTTTAGCCAAAATTAGCTACTTTGGTCCATACATGTACTATATACCTACATGGGGTCTCGGTTTTGGGGGGGGGTCGTCCCGGATTTTTCAAAATTTTAGAAGATACTTGTGCCGACGTTTTAGGGCTTGAACTGACAATACCGGTATTATTTCCAATTTTCGCCTAAAAATGGTAAATTATTTGCAAAATTCGGACACTTTTTAGCGATTTTTTAGCTTTTTGCTCATTTTTGAAGCATTTTACAGCTGAGGCAATTTTTCGTTTCAGGACACTTTTTCATCAACAAGGAAGGGGGCATCCCTTGATGGGTCAAAACTGAGGGGGGCTTGTCCCGGATTCTCAAATCTGGGGGAGGGCTTGCCCCTCATGCACATTTGTGCTGTAGCTTATCAAAACATGAAATTTATAAAAAACTGGTAAAAAAGTGACAAGGAAACTCAAGTGTTTGTACAGCAGCTTCAGTAGAAGTCGGGTCGGGTCGGGTCGGGTCGGGTTAGACATTAGCTCGGGTCGGGTCGGGTCGGGTTATGAAATCTCGACCCGTTGCGAACTCATAGTCTAAAATAGCCGGCAATAGCTGTAGCGAATTTCAGCACATATTTCCAATTAGACTGTTTCGCCGCAGCTATAGCTGGCCGTGGCTATTCTGGCGATTTTCAAATGGCCAAGTTTTGAATGAAAAAACCCAGATATAGCTGGCCTACGGCTATTTTTGAAATTAACAGAGACCCCTAAGAAGTGGCGATTTGGCTATAGCCGCCATTAGCCTTTCAAATACACTGTTTAGTCTGAAATAGCTGGCAATACATAGCTGTGGCGATTTTCAGAACACATATCCGATTAGACTGTTTCGCCGCAGCTATAGCTGGCCGTGGCTATTCTGGCGATTTTCATATAGCCAAGTTTTTAATTTGAATTTTGATTTTCAGATAGCCAGTTCTTGGAAGGCTGTAGGACAACGCCTCAGGAATCGGCTATTAGCGCTATAGCCGTATTTTGATTAGAAATCGCCGGATTCTCCGGCTATAGCCGGCCCGGTATAGCAAGCTCTTAAAAGTCAGTTCTAAAATTACCGATTCCCAAGACTAAGAAAATAATAAATGCAAAATGAAGACGACTTAGTGGAATCGAACCACTAACCTTACGTATACCAAGCGAACGCTTTGCCACTAAGCCACTGAGTCTCTGGATTATTGACACTAACTGCAGCTTTAGAACGAACGACCAAAACTTACGTCAGTAGAGCATAGTAATAATAACGGTATATACATACAAATTTATTGAAAAAAGAAGAGGGGGGACACACCCCGTGGCCAAAAATAATTGTTCACACGTATGTATGTACATAGTGACTAGGCATATCTTACTTCACCTGTTACTCTGTTAGCAAAACGGTCAACAGTGTAATCCTCTTTTATTGATAAATGAACGAGGGCTTCAAGTGGCCTGTAGCGCAATAGGAAGGCAGTTGGACTTCTAGCCATTAGGTTGGCCGTTTGAATCTGACAGGCCACACTACTTTTTATAATCCGCAATTTCGATGCTAGAGCACCGATCTCAGCCGGCAATAGCCGAGCTATAGCCGGCAAATCCGGCGATTCCTAGTCAAAACACGGCTGTAGCGGTAATAGCCGATTCGTGAGGCGTTGTTCTACAGCCTTTCAAGAGCTGGATATAGCCCAGCTATGTATATCCGGGGAAACCGGCGATTCCTAGTCAAACTCAAAACACGGCTATAGCGCTAATAGCCGATTCTTGAGTCGTTGTCTTCCTGACCTTCAAGAACTGGCTATAGCCGAGCTATAGCCGGAGAATCCGGCGATTCCTAGTCAAAAGACGGTTATAGCGATAATAGACGATTCTTGAGGCGTTGTTTTCCTGACCTTCAAGAACTGGCTAGGTATAGCCAAGCTATAGCCGACGAATCCGGCGATTCCTGGTCAAAACACGGCTATAGCGCTAATAGCCGATTCCGCAGGCGTTGTCCTACAGCCTTCCAAAAACTGGCTATAGCCGAGCTGTAGCTGGGGAATCCGGCGATTCCTAGTCAAAACGCGGCTATAGCGCTAATAGCCGATTCTTGACGCGTTAGTCTGTAGGCCAGGAGGGAGGTAGGGTGGTTCCTATCGCTGTTTTACTGTCTCAGGGGTAGGTGTAGATTGCCGTTTTGCTCAGTGAAGCTAGGAGGTAATGTGCAAAAAATAGTCTACAAGGACAGCGCGGGGTTAAATGCAGCTGGTCGCTATATCTGTCTGAGTGGGGTATAATAAATCGTGATACATGGGAATGTGACCGAATGTAATTTCATCCGTAAACATGGAAGTTAAATATCATTATTCTTCATTTAATAGCTTCATGGCCTTCCAAGTTCCTATTGCCCTGAGATTTTGCAGTTTATTTGGCTGCAAAAGGAGACGCTTATTTTAGGTACTATGTATGTAAACTACATAAGAGGGTAATCGCTGGCCCAACAGGTTTACGATGGCCTCTGGCCAATGTACTTAAAAATAAATGCTTGATCCTTACTGAATAGTTTTGCCGAAAACTTAGCTTCTTGGTCAGACTAGTTTATTTGCGTACCTATTCAGGCTATGAACCTTAAAACGAAATTTTCGTCACATTAAGACTGTCCAAAAAAATGCTGGACCCTGTGACAATAGAAAACATGTGATGTTGTTACGGAAGAAACACATTTAAGGCACCAAGAGTACAGCGAGTAGTCGGAGAAATCTCGCCACCTGTTTTTTTCTCAGGGTTCAGCAATTTTGGTCAGACTGTAGGTGATATGTACATTAAATTCATTACTTATATGTGCTTATGTTGAAACCGGGGAAAGAATTCAATGGTATGTAGATTCAGCTTTGGACAATTAGTCGAAACGTTGTCTTTGAATAAAATTCAAAAAATACATACTTACATAGTCATGAAATTGTCTACGTACATCGTATACGATCACACGTTAGACTTGTACTGAGTTCAAGTTGACCACCATTTGAGAGTGCCAGCTATAGAATTCTTAACTTTTTAGCTGTTTTATCTCTTTTTTGATTGAAGCGAAACTGTTGGAAAATTCTGGACGTAATCAGTCTAAGAAATTAAAAAGCTGAAATCATTCACTCAAAGGCGGCTAATCAAAAGGGAAAGAACTGTCTACCTTAGCTGCAAATTAACTCGGGGTTTCACTCGGTAACTTCGGAACAACTCTGATTTATTGCTCCCCAGAGAAAATTTCCCTTCACATTAATATCTTATAAATTTCGAGTTTATTGCGCTCTGTGATAAATGATGCTAGGTAGCTAAATTACAAAAATTCCAGGTTACAAGAGAATGTAAAAAATTCAGTTGCTAAATGATTTGACAATTGTTGTATGATTTACCATGGAGAGACGTTTTTTCTTTGGCTAATTGCATGCCATAAAACCATACGATCCCATGATCAAGGTGTAAGACTAAAAGTGTCAAGTGTAAACTGTAAAGTAACATAAGCTCAAAAAATATCTGCTTTGTATAAGGAAGGATGTATGTACATGCACGATAGCATATTTTTAACATTTTTTCGGTAAATAAAAGCTGAACTTCGTTTTACATACATAAGCAGGTTTACTAAAATTTGTACCAAGCGTTTGTGATGTCAAAATCTTCGAAAATGGTTAATTCCCTAGAAAAGGCACTCACACCCGTGCTAAATAATTATGTTAGGAGGATCCATGTTTTTTTTACACGCATTATTTTTGGAAAGAAATAACTGAGTGTACCGCCTCCAAAGGTACTAAAATATGTCCTTAATATTTCTATTTTAGGGTTTGACGCTAGCTAGGCAACCCTGATACAGGTACATACCTATGTAGATTTGAGTGTTTAACTGTTGAAATGAAAATTAGGACCATCAATTATATATTTATTCAACTTTAGAGCATCAGAATATCAGTCTATGCTGCTTTCTGCAAAGTTGAGCGCAAAGTCAAAAATTAGCACCATATCTGGGAAACAAAACCATATCATACAATGACGAGTGAAATTTACCATGGTTTTGGTGAAAGTGACCCGGATTTGACGTAGAAAGCCGAATTTAATAAAAACTTGCCAACTGTGAAAGTTGATTAGTTTCCAACTTTGACATTCTGTTCAATGAAAGGGATAAAACGGGTGGATTTGTAGTTTAGAACTAGTCTCAGGCTATTCTGACGAAACATAACCACTCGATCCAAACCTTTTTTGGAATTGAATACAACCGAACTCCTTGAGGATTGATATAAGGCAGGCAAAAGTTGCGGTATCTGAAGCCCAACAGGTTTATATCTTTCGAATAAAAAAGTTCAGAAAGAAATAAAAGAATAAAGGCGCCGCTCGCATCGACGTCTAGAATGCTAACACTAGGTAACGACCTGAAAACCTGAAAAAAGCCTGAAAACGACCAGCGCATCTGCCTGTGCTAAAACACGGGCAGGAAGGAGAGTGTCTCACTCTTCTTCTATATAGAATGAGACACTGTTAAGCCTGTTTCACACGATGGGGAAAACGCGTGGGGTGCCCATGGGGTGCCACATGGTGCCACATGATGCCCCTCGGGGTGCCCCGGGGGGCACCATGTGGCATCGTGTGACACCCCATGGGGTGCCCCGAGGGGCACCATGTGGCATCGTGTGACACCCCATGGGGTGCCCCGAGGGGCACCATGTGGCACCAAGTGGCATCGTGTGACACCCCATGGGGTGCCCCACGTGGGGAAAATCAGTATCGCTCGCCGTGCGTTTTTCCATGTGGCACCATATGCGACAGCCAATTAGTGAGCACTGTTGATGATCACGTGACTTTATACAAATGCTTAAAGGACAACTTTAGGGCTTAAACTCAATCATTTGAGTTAATTCTTTCACATTTGGTTAGTCTATTACCGCTTTTACGAATACGTAGCTCATGAATTATATTTAAGTAAGCTACAAAATTTAAATAATTTTTATAAATTCTTACACGTAATTTATGCCCAAGGCACATATCACATATGTCAAAAATCAATGTAATACCTTCGTAAATACTTAGTATTTTGAACGTTTACGCGCCTAAAAATTCAAACTCCCGCGCGTTCATGCCCCATCGTGTGAATACGTTACCCGAGGGGAATCCGCGGGGGACACCACACGGTGCCACATGGTGCCCCTTGGGGCACCCCATAGGGTGTCACACGATGCCACATGGTACCCCGCGGGGCACCCCACGGGGTGTCACACACTCACACGATGCCATATGATGCCCCACGGGGCACCCCTTGGGGTGTCACATGGGGTGCCCCACGTGGGGATTCCCCACGTTTTTCCCCATCGTGTGAAACAGGCTTTATGTACTCTTGATACTATTAGAACAAACAATAGATCAACTAATTAAAATCAAAATAATTTTAAAAAATACATTTTTAAAGGGTCTGTAAAAATGTCATACTGTAAAAAACCATAGTTGGAATAACCCTACAACAATTTCTTGTAAGAAGGTACATCAGCAAAAGCACATGACAAGGTCAAACTCTGATAATAATTGGGACTAGGAGTATAATGAAACTGAATGAGTGACAAAATGTTAAATTTCCCACTACAATGTAAACCTAGTAGAAAATTAATACTTTAAGACTCGCATACAGGGTATATTATAAAAACTGAACGATTTAATCTACTGCATGCTGTGTGAGGGTGGGTTTTAGTAATTCTTCAAATACATATCAACTTTCACAAACTATTCAAAAGGGGGGTCCGTCCTAAACAAATCATTTATGGACGTTTTTAGCGCAGCGGTTAGAGTTCTGGGGGTAGCTTTCAGTGAATTGGCGGTTCGAATCCCCCTTCGTTAGTTTTTGCAAACATAATTTTTTTCTAACAAATGATGAAGTCTATTATATGAAGTTTACTGTCAGTATATTTAGTAGGTATTGTATTGACAGTAACTTTACACCACATATAATAAACTGTAAACTATATGACTAACGGCTTGACTCCAACGAGGCGTGAGAAATGTTCACTCAAATCGGAGGCCTAATTTAGACGTCATGTGATGATGAATAGCCAATAAAAGTTGAGCGCAGTTTCTGTCCATTATTCGGTTAACGGCTTAAAAATGGATTTAGCAAATTAGACAAAAAAATTTTGTCAAAAAAAGAAGCCATGACTTAATATTGCTTATTAACGGCCAACTGCAACAACTTATTCTCGAGCTATTCCTAATCTTGAGGTATTCCAGAACAGTTATTTTACTGGTTTTATTTCCCAACTATTTCATTGTACCATTACAGAACAGCCCGAGAATAAATTATTCTCCCAATATCCAATGAAAGCTTAGCTGCATCATTCTTATCCAATCGCAGCTTAGCCGACAACCAATGAAACTTTAGAATAGAATACACATTTGCTATGAGAACACATTTGTTTCTCGTCCGCTCACCGAAACTAATGTCGACCCGGGACCAGTCCGTAGCTTGAATAAGACGGAGAACAAACTGAGTTTTTTTAAAACTTTTTGTTTTGCAATTTTCCACACTAAACATATTACACAGAAGCGCAAAAAGCATAAATCTATTCAAACTTGTTAACTATTAAAAATATATTAGGTTACTCTCGAGCTATTCTTTAGTTACCTATTCTCGAGCTACATATTCCTGAGCTATTCCCAAAGTTGCAGAATAACTATTAAATGCTGGTGCATTGAAAACTTATTTTATTCCTCAGCTGTATTCTGTTTTGGTTACAACTAGGCATGGGCACGTTTACAAAGACCTGTAAACGTTTAAACGCGTTTTCTGGTTGTAAACGTTTATTGACCGTTTAAACGCTTAAACGTAAACGCGTTTAAACGTTTAAACGTTTAAACGGTTGAACAGGTGAGCGTTTAAACGCGTTCAAACGTTTAAACGGTCACAAAAGTGAGCGTTTAAACGCGTTTAAACGTTTGAACGGTTGAACAAGTGAGCGTTTAAACGGTTAAAGTAGTGAGCGTTTAAACGCGTTTAAACGTTTAAACGATTATACATGTAAGCGTTTAAACGTTTAAGCGCGTTTAAACGTTTAAACGCGTTTAAACGTTTAAACGCGTTTAAACGTTTAAACGTACTAAACGGTAAACGGTTCGAAAACAGCGGTTTTTGAACGAGTAAACCTTTAAACGGTTCCAAACCGTTTAAACGTTTAAACGCGTTTAAACGGTTCAAACCGTTTAAACGTGCCCATGCCTAGTTACAACTTAAAATATAACAATTTTCTGCGTAACTGAGCCTAATTTTTAGAAACAATGGTCTCCGTACAAGTTCTACTTTTCAAAGTTTTTCGTTGAGTTTTCCGTTAAGAAATTACCTCACTGGGCTTATCTTAAAATGTTCCAAATGTGTCAAAGTAAAAATACTTAAATATATCCCACTGTCCACTAATCCCATTTAGTGAAAGGCCTTGAGTTAGCCGTCTTGTACACACACACTGCCACTTTGTGCATTCTGAAAATACACTTCAATATATGCCAAAAATTTTGTAAGACCAGCACCTCTTGGCCTTTAAAATTCAGTTAAATTTCAGAGGATATTTGCAAAGTTTGAGATTAGTTAGGTATTAATAACTAAGTACAGTAGAATAATTCATGAATAGCTGATCTTATTCATTCCTAACCTAAAGACGTATTCATTAGATTTCTTTTCACTGTTTCTTCGATCGATGATGTGTAAACACTAACTTATCTCCATACAAATGGTGAACAACACTCGAAAATAGTTGGTACAAACAGTTAGCTTGGCAGTGATTACAGACAGTTCCACACGGACACAGGTAAGAAAACTGTCATCTTAAAAATGGCAGTCTTGGCCCGGTTTCATATGTTATAAATCGGGGGTCACCCCCTGAATGAATTGCGATTCATTAGTAACACTGGTGCAACATCAAAAATTGAGTATAACTTGACCTTTACACAATATTTCTGCTGGAAATTTTAATGACAGATAGCCAATATGTTACACCACATGTGGTTCAAATCTCACAATAATCAAGTTATCCAGTGAAATCTATAGCTAACTTGAAGTCATTCATTAGCTGCAAATATTAGTGAATTTTTTAGAACCACTAATATTTACTAATATTTGGGACTAATGAATGACTTTGACTTAGCTAGACTTTTGTCTGCATCAAGTAAATGTAACAAAAGTTTACACACACATTATCTAACATATTGGCAATATGTCGTGAAAATTTCCAACAGAAGGATTAAGTTAACGCAAAGTTATAACTTATTTTCTAGCTTATATCAGTGTTACTAATGAATCGCAACTGATCTTTTATGAAACCGGGCCCTGGTCTCGATTAAAAAATAATTAATGAATGAATATTCCAGTATATATAATGTATGTACATTAGTAGGTAACCAAAATGCTAACCGGTGTAAAAATCTTGATTTCAAAATTCATATCTAATATAATGCATATTGCATTGCATAGGTGTTTTTATTCAGAAAACTAGCTTTCTGATTTGTATAGAAATGAATTAGAAAGTGAGTCATCTGAACAGAATGTATAAAAAAATTGTTTTCAGTTTCGGTAGGAACTGGTTTTGAGAACAAATAATAACAAAACTCGAAAGGTGACATTTTTGACAGTAATTTCAAACTATGAAATTACTCCTATAAGGATCGCCAAAACGTTTCAAGTTTCAGCTTTTAACAGATAACTTCCGAAGAAGAAATCCATTAATGATCCTTCCGAAATCTATACAGTACTTTTGCAGCAAACTTCCTTTTTTACGTTTTCCGAATTATGCAAAATACTGTGGAAGCTCCGAGCAGCAAATACAAAAACTGTGAATATGTAAAATTGTAAAGAACAAATACTTTACTGCTTAATATATATTAACAAAATAACAAATACATAAATACATTAAATCCACCAAATATAATAGCACCAATAAGTCAAATTGAATATACCAAAGGCAACTGGAAAAAATATAATGCTAAATTGATCAACACGATCGGCCGTCATTTGGAACTGTTTGAATTTCCTCTTAAATTTTGTCCACGAGAATTTTTCCTTCGATTTAATGGCCAGCTTGACCGTTCGATTGTCCACTTTGGAGGGCAAATTGCTGACATCCGTGTTAATGTTTCTGTTTTGAGCAAATAGGTTTGTCTGTGAGCTGGCGGCAGTGACGTTATTTGGCAGAGTGACGATGGTCGCCGAGGGGTTGGGGGAGGGAGGGGGGCTGAACTCTGGCCCACTGCCCCCGCTGGAATTCTTTTGGCTTTCAATCACTCGGCTGACCATATCCGTGAACATACTCGGCTTCTTTTTCTCCGGGGTCGGTTTTCGACTGACAGCCGCATTGCCGATGGATCCTGCGAGTGATTGCTCCTGTTTGGCTCGCTTCAGCAGCCCTCTGAGGGCCCGCTGTTTCGGGCTGAGTCCCACGGTATCGGGAGCAGAGGCCTGGGCCGCAGTTTGGTTCCGGGTTCGCACCATTTGCAGCCATCGGGTCAGCGTGCTTTGGCCCAGTTGCGATAGACGCTGATGACGCGCCAGACGCTGAACGATGGCCAACTCAACCAGACTGAAGAACACGAAGGCCACGGATGCTGAAATAGTAAAGACTAAGGGCTGAGAGGAGTAGTTCTTGTCCCTTAAAGCCAGGTGCATGCTTATAAGGACAGATGTTTTGGTAGGGAAACGTTTCGATTACTTTTTTTGCCACAGTACGCCAGTAAATATAATTATTTATTGTACCCTATTATTCAATAAGTGAGAACATTTCTGTTTTTCGCAACATCTTGACAATCCATTTATGGGTTTTTGCCAGATTGGACTTGTAACATAGCAAAGCAAATATTTTAAACTAGTTACATAGGCTGCACAAGTACGCAAATAAACACGCGATTGCGCAAGTATGCAGTTACGCAAGTAAGCAATTACGCAAGTACGCACTTTGTCGCGTACCCTCAGACCGAGTGACTAGAAATAAAGCTTACCCAGCATCCAGACATCGATGCACTTGATGTAGCTGACGCGGGGCAGATGGCGCAGCACGTTGCCGAACTGAAAGGTGAGGGCCAGGAGGGCACTGACGCCCAGGGTGATCCGGGCCGAGGTGGCGCGGTTGTCCAGGAAGAAGGTGATCCAGGACACCAGCACCGTCAGCAGCGTGGGGAAATAGGCCTGCGTCAGGTAGAACCCGAAGCGACGCCGGAAAACGAAACTCAGCTCCAGCTCGTCCCAAAGACCGTTCGGGTACGGGAGCTGCAATAGAAGCAAGCCGAGTCGTATTACATAGTTTTGGTCCATTACTTTTTACAAATCCTGGCGCCAGTATTACCGAACATATAATGGTATAATGGCGATGAAGCAGCGCTTCGAGTTTGTTCATTCCCGCAGAGTTTTTCACCATTAAATCCGGCACTATTTGATTCCGTATTTTTACTAAGGTGCCGGATATAAATATGGGACTCGGGCGGTAGTGTAACAGGTTAGTTAGGTTTTAAATTTTCACATCTTTCAAGTATCGATACAATGTTGGTCAAGAAAGTGAGAGGGTGTTCTCAGCGAAAGAAAGACAGCACCAACTCAAGAATGACTCAGAGGCGATTCCAACCACCCATCACTGAATCCGCAGAACAGTGAGCTCTCTACCGGTTAGCTACTGGATCGTTTATGAGTTGTCGTTTAGGATTTAAGTTTTGAATAGGGGTGGCTGCTTCAGTGCAAATTATGAATGCTACCTTATTTTATTGTTTCGCTTTAATAAAAATCAGAATTCAGTACGTAAAATTACCTTATATTTCAAGAAAACATCTATTAATCAACATATAAAATAAACTATAAAAATTTTGCATAACTCTTTGAGGAGCCACCCTTCTAAATTTTTCCTGCAAGCTGTCCAATTTCCAACTCTACGATGCAATACTACACCCAGCTAGGCCCGTCGGATGATGTCATCCGACGTCCTCGGTGATGAAACCCTCGGATGCTTCAATACGACGCGTCGGATGATGAAATGGCGTCGGGCAAATCCATTTTCATTTGAAAACGACTGTACCTAATTTGACCCACTTGATATCGTTGAGCGTGCCAGGAGACTAGGCTGAAGTCAGGGAGGTGGACTGGCTTCATGATGGTGACGGGGACCTCTCCGTTCCAGAACAGCCGCACCTCCTGGGAATTATAGCTGTAGCTCTCGATCACCAGCGAACACGTCTGAGTGTCGAACGGAAACTTTCGCAGGTCTAAATATTAAAAAAATAATAGATCTCAGTCTAAGCACCGGTTCCCATTAGTTAGTAATAAGAAATAAACAAAAGAAATAGGAAATAGAAAGAAGAAATCTGGGACAGAAACAATAAATAATCCCAACAAATATCTCAACGTAAAACTAAAGCTTATTGTGACATTCTCAGTGCGCTGGTCTTTAGGCTATATGTTGACATTCTATGCAACATGTGACTGGAATCGGCGCGTTATTTCTGGTTGATTAATCTCTGATGCGTTGATAGCATTAAGATATGGATAAAGCTTACAACTCATTATTTATTTCTGTTTTTTTTTGTTTGTTGTGAGACTTGTGAGAATAGACTTTACTGAATTTCTTCAAGGTTTTTTTGGTTGTAATCAATTTTTTAATATTTTTACAAGCAGATTTCAATTTGATAATAGTAATTAACATTTTTTCCCTCTCTCGTTTTTTGTTGGGGGTGGGTCTGTAGAGAATAGAGCTCGCTTCTGATTGGCCGTCAGATTGCATGGTATGTCAGACTGTGTAAACTTTCTTTTACATGACCGGTTTTTTCAGAATCATAACGTAAAACTAAAGCTTATTGTGACATTCTCAGTCTGGCTTCTGTAATTGGAACGGCCGTTATTCAGGAATTAAATATGGGATTATTTATTTCTGTCTTGTGAGAAGCCGGTCTAAGCTTTGGTTGTAATCAATCGTTTCAATTTGATAATAGTAAAACAAGATCTGGTACAGACTGTGTAAACTTTACATGACCGTTTTTCAAATCATAACGTAGAAATTTGTTCCCGTACCTACGGCTTTATCCCCTCACATTTATATTCAGCACGTGGTAATTAATTTAGTTTTAAACTGAAGTTTTCTCCAAAAAAACATGCTGAGGACAAAGTCATTTTTGAAGTGCAAGCTTCAATTACATTACTGTGTAAATAAGTTGCCGGTTCATCAGCGCACGACGAGCTTCATCTCTCGCGAAAAGTGACCAAGGCTGGTCGGAAAGTGGGAAACAAAAATATTTCTTAAAAAGGTGCTCTCACACCCATTTTTAATGTAAAAAAATAAAAATTGAAAGTTTTTTGTCACTTTTTGCTACATTTGGTGACTTTTCGCGAAGGATGAAGCTCGTCGTATGCCGAAGAACAGGGTACTTCCTACGGCCTACATACACAGCCTGGCCCATACACAACCTGGCCCGTGTTTGCGATTCAAAAAAATACGTACACTGGCCTCTCCTGCATACACAGTCAGGCCTCCAGTAAATAAACAGGGATACTGTAGCGCGTAATTGTAATATTACTAGTGGTTCTCAGCCAGCAAAAAAGTCGTGAAACTTTTTCGGAATTTCGGGCATGAGCTCGTCTCATAGGAAATAATAACACATATAGAAATCACATGAGTATACCTTGAACTTTTAGTAGTTATTATATACAGTATGTAAAGTAAACGGATTTCTAATAACTAATGTCTAATGTCATATTCAATGTACTCAATGTCTAATTAAAAGTATTTTTTTAATTAATTGAAGTTTGCTACGGTAGGCGGACGGTACATTCAAAGGGAAGGCCAGACTGTGTATTCAGGAGTTTAATCCCTCCAATTTCTAGGCCAGGCTATGCATGGGGCAGGCTGGGTATGTAAACCCTTCCTACGCACGGTACTGTATATACTGTAGGTATGTACTTTAAAAATTACCAATTTGGCAAGGCGCCGTAACTTGCATTCTGTGGTTGAGCCAAACAGTGCCATTGCGATAGAGGATTAGAAATGTGTTCTCGTGCGGCGACGTGTGTATGTGTGTGCTCTTGGAGTTGACAATGCAAGTATCCGGGCGCCAGATTTTGTGCTTCACCGCCGGTTTCAGAGTCATGTTGTGACGACACACGGCGCTGTGGGCAAAACTCAACGATGCGTCCAGCCAAATCTCGCTGAAGAATATGTCTAGGGTTATGTCTGCTGTCAGCTCTGACAGAGATGACACGTCCTGCAGCAGTATGTCAATGGTCACGTTGACACCTTCGTCGTGGGGTAGCACGTTTTTGTCATAAATGTTGTCCGCTATCAGATAGCTGATTTCGTCGCCTACAGTGATGGTGGGGTCGCACAAGGGGAACAGAGACAAGCCACGGCGTTTCCCGGGCTTGGCACGCGACTTTGACGTCTTACGCAGAGTGTCAGCCAACGCGAATGGCAGCAAGAGCATTAGAATGACGGTAATGTGACGCACTAACGATTGTGACGGACCGAATAACATGAACATTATTAGGAGTCAGCATTCTTGGCCTAAATTAACAAGCATTCTTTGTTATATTTTTATTAGAACCATTTGTTGGTGTGGAAGTTTTGGGGGATGGATATATTGCTGTTAATAAATCTAAAATCATGAGAAACAAAATAGCCTAGGTACAGATTCGGACGGTAAATTTTTAACCGAAATTGGAATACCAAACTTAGGCCTAACTAACGTAAAAGCTTTCGTAAAAGCTAAAGTTTTAACAGAAAAACTACGTTTTTTATGATTTTTGGACTGTGATATGTACAATTTGACCAAAAATGTCTAAATTAGTTTAAATAAGAAATATTTTGCTCATTTATACTTGACTAAAAAGCGACTATACTTGACATGAATACATATGTACTTTTGACTATTTTATTTTGACTTTATTATTTTATATACTATTTGTATTTGATACTTTTTTTCCGTCTGCACAGCGATATCTATGGAAAGTATCAAAAACAAAGCACAACAAATTGTAGAAAAGTAGGTACTAAATATGTTGTGCTAACATTGTGTTTTAGACATGGTAAGATAGATAAGCAAGATAGGTTTGAACATTTGTTCGAAACAATACGAAGCCGACATAGCGGCGAAATACAATCATGTGCGAGATGGAACGCAAAAATTCTGGTTAAATAATTCTTTAATTGCAATCATTTGTCAACGTTGAGCTTTGCAAAATAGTGCCGAAAAACAGCAGAGGGCGGGAAAAAATGCAAATTAAGCGGAATGTTATCGCCTAAAATAAATTTGAAATTTTTGCGTCACTCGCACCAACTGAGAGGCAAATTATTGAGGGAGGTTAGCAGCAATAAAACTAACGAAACAAACCTACGAAATAGCTAAGGATTGGATTGTAGTACAGCTACACATTTATCTTCCCAACTAAAATCTGTTCATACAGTCCCTCAAATTACAGTCTAGAACTGAAAGGGGGCTAACTCATGCCCATCAGTTCAGTACGATGTCTTGAAATGAGGATGTACCCTCCCCTCAGAACTTACAAAAAGGGCTACTATGCCCTCCACATAATTGGACGCAAGCCCCAAAGCATAGTAGGGAGAGTGTCATACTCTTTCAATGTACGTTGTACTCTTGGTTTATGTATGTACAATCAAGAGTACATAATAGGAAGAGTATGACACTCTCCCTATTATGCCTGTCAGCGCGCGTCCAATGCGGAGCGCGAAATAGCCCGTTTATGTACGGTTTTGAGGGGGGGAGGTACCCCCCTCAACTGAAGACCCCGTACTCAACTGATGGGGGGGGGGTACCAACCCCTCAGTTCGATACCCCGTGCTCAACTTAGGGGGGGCGTACCCCCCTCATTTCAAGACACTCAGCAAGACCTTGCGCTACCCCCTCCCCTCCGCTTCAGTTCAGTACCTAGTCTTCAGTTGAGGGGGGTACCCCCCTCAGTTCAGCACTTCAACAAAAGTCCTAGTCAGTATCCTGAAATGAGGGGGGTACCCCCCCCCCCCAACTGCCCTCCTCAGTTGAGTACGGGGTATCGTTTTGAGGAAGGGTACCCCCCTCGGTTGAGTACGGGGTCTTCAGTTGAGGGGGGACCCCCCCCTCAAAACCGTACATAAACGGGCTATTTCGCGGTCCGCATTGGAGCTGCTGCCGCCAAGCGCTGCCAGGCATAATGGGGAGAATGTCATACTCTTCCTATTATGTACTCTTGGTACAATTATACTTCGGGATATGCATTCACGAGTCTGGGCATAAAAAACGAGGCAAATTACTTATAAACTATCGACTGGTATTTAGTATTTTGTCTTCACCTGAAAGCTGCTGAGTACTGTTGTTTTGATACCGCAAAATGATTTAAATATGATATAAATATGATACTTGGAATTTAAATAAAATACTTTTGATATTTGATACTTGGAAAAAATTTAAATATGATATAAATACAATACTTTGAATTTAAATATGATACTTTTGATATTTGATACTTGAAAAAAATTTAAATATGATATAAATATGATACCAAATAATTTAAATAAAATACTTTTGATATTTGATACTTGGAAAAAATTTAAATATGATATAAATACAATACTTTGAATTTAAATATGATACTTTTGATATTTGATACTCGGAAAAAATTTAAATATGATATAAATATGATACTGAATAATTTAAAATATAATACCATAATTTAAATATGATACTTTTGATACCAATTTTAATATTGATACCGGTATCAAAAGTATTAATACCCAAGTATCATATTTATATCAAAAGTATCAAAATGCTACAAAACCAAACAAACTACCAGCCTACTGCCTATTCATTGATTTTCTTATACTTTTCCGCCTGAAATTTTACACAAGGGTGCCCCCTTTTTATTTTTATGGTACAGCTCGACTAGCAATGCCCTCTAAAAATACAGAAACGGAGCAGTAGCCAATCAAAAAAAGGAGGCGGAGCTAAAGGCGAGATCAAAGAATGCCGCCGTTATTAGCCTGCACAAACATCAAAAGGTGCCGCCTTTAAGCGTGGGAATCAAAATTTTGATATTAAATATGATACTGGAATTTAAATACAATATATAATTTTGATACTTTGAAAAAATTTAAATATGATATAAATACAATACTTTGAATTTAAATATGATACTTTTGATATTTGATACCCGGAAAAAAATTAAATATGATATAAATACAATACTTTGAATTTAAATATGATACTTTTGATATTTGATACTCGGAAAAAATTTAAATATGATATAAATACAATACCTTGAATTTAAATATGATACTTTTGATATTTGATACTCGGAAAAAATTTAAATATGATATAAATATGATACCAAATAATTTAAATATGATACCATAATTTAAATATGATACTTTTGATACCAATTTTAATATTGATACTGGTATCAAAAGTATTAATACCCAAGTATCATATTTATATCAAAAGTATCAAAATGGTATCAAAACAACAGTACTGCTGAGAAGACTGACGGAACTGATAATTTTTAACTTTCATTCCGAGCTCTTGAGATCATTAGGTAGTTTCTGGTACATTAGCTTAAGAATACAGCAAAAAGCATAAGTAGACATGATGTAATAGATTACGAGCCACAATTTTGAGCAAAAAAAGAACAATGATAATTTGGGAAAAGTCTGAAGTCGACTGTTAGCTTATTGCAACATTAATGCTGCTGCATTTGCGAGTGCGTAAGTGCGCCATTTGGCCTTGCGTGTCAAAACATAGCACGAGCGACAAAAATTGGGCGTTAAAAAACTGAGAGAAGCGGTTAAATCAATCAATCGTGTGACAAGCCGCATCGCTAACCACGCCCAGCCTTCACCCTATTGTCGGGCTCCGACATTTCCATCAGTAGGGCATGCATCCTTGTGCGTCAGCTGGGATTCGAGCCACCAACCTAAAGGCTGCTTCTAGTATTTGTGACCGGCCGGAATTTTCAGCCGGTGCCGGCCGGTCGAAAACACTAGCCGACCGGTCACATTCGATCGATGGACCAAACTGGCCAGCGTAACAGTTGGGCAGGCAAAGTTAAGCCGAAATGACACTCTGGATTTGGATGAATTTGTTCTTTCAAAAATTTCTGCAAGGCCGGCTAAATTTCTTTGCCGGGCGGCGGATTACGCAGCCGGTCACAAGCACTACCTGCTTACCCAAACTTGTCCGTATCCGCACGAAACAGTCGTACGTACAACCTGGCTCGTACTTGTTTATATACGAAAAAAGATATGTGAGCGAGAATAAGATTAATTTAAGTTCAATTTATTTAGCAAGACATAGTATTTACAAATACACTAAAATAATGACAGCCAACAATCACACAACTACATATCTAAGGCTTAACTGCTGATCACTGATACAAACGCACACAAATCCAACAGAAAAAAGTACATAATTTCACAATCATTTTCACAATTCTAAATCAAATTTAGAATTTCCTTCTGGCCAATCACCCGACAGGATGTTAAAAAAGGAAGATTGTTTAAAGTATGCATACGACTATGAAAATGTTTAAAAAATTAACTATTTATGCAGAGGATATCTTGTAAACAAAAAATACAAACTTAAAAACAAAGCAGCTTTATATTGCACATAAGTGAGCAAAATGAGAATATCTATAAAAAATATACCACACAAGTCTTAATCTGTAGCGTGACCACGTGATAGAAATGACGTCACTTGAAGATGATCCAACAACAATACATTTCACAAACTTAAAATTCTACATAGGTTAGGGATTTTAATTCATTGCTGTGTCTGCTTCAATAAATTGATATAATCAACTAAATCCTAAAAACAGTCCGTGAAAAAAACTAAGTATGTTCGACAGAAAATGCCAAAAAAGCATAAGAAAGGAAACACTAAAATAAACTAATTTTGATTGAAAGACCCATCAAAAGTATCAAATCCCTTACAGCCACATAAATACATAAAATCAGTTCAAATCAACAACGACAATATTACCTATGGAATGCATAAAGACTACGATTCACTTTCAAATCCATACAATAAATCCCAGAAACACAATAGATTATCTCGAAATTTTGGGATACCCTAGGGAAATATTACAGCAGTAGAAATTGAGTCCGTTGAAATGGCAGGTGGCGGATCCGGGACAGTCTGCGGCCCCGGGGAGACATCCCAGCAAGTTGCCATAGCTGTCCGTCAAAGCCTGCACGCCGTCTGGGCACAGAGGGACACTGGCCTGCAGCGTGGGGCGCGGGGGGTGGGGGGCTGGGGCACCATCCGCTCTGGGGTACCCTCCCCCTCCTGGTGCCGGTACCACCGGTCCTCCAGGCCCGCTGTGTCCGTAAGCCGCCACTACCGGAACGTGCGCAGCGTAAGGGCTTCCGGAAGCGGCACTGTAGGCGGGATTCGCAGGCGTTCCGGATCCGGGAGAATGAGGTTTTGTGTCCGGTGGCCCGTCTACTGCCACTTTGGAGGCGGCACCATAGCTTTCACCGACCAACAGGGGATTGGGATTAGGCGCCGGAAGCAGCGGTTTGGGCGGGACTTTTCCCGGTTGTTGTGGCTCGACCGCTGGCATACCGTTACCGTATTGGTTCGAACCGGCACCGGTATTTCCCTGATAACCGGTTCCGGAGCCTGGAATAACACCGTTAGCTCCGGGAACAATACCGGTTCCCCCGTTATACCCCGCCCCGCCACTGGGTATCGCCGGTTGTGTGAAAACCGGTTTTGGTGGAAGGGGTGCCGGCGCCTGACCGGTTCCAGGATTTATACCCGGAACCTCCGGTTTGGGAGGCACCGGGGCTGGGGGGTAGCCTTGGCCATAGTTGACCGCGGGGGTGGGGGGTACAATCCCACTCCCCCCATAGCCCGGAGGCGGCGGGGTGGGACGGTCGTAGGACGCTTCCGGAAAAGCAGCTGGCGGGTAAGCATAGGCTTCCGGACCCGATGGCTGTTGTCCGTAACCTCCTGAATTGACGTTGTTCACTAAAACACAGTTTTTTACACCAAAAATGCCCTGGAATAAATGAACCACTGCGAATCTTTAAATTGAACTAGCTCAAACTAGCCAGAATGCAAACCACATATTTTTTCATCCCGTTTCAGAGATCTGTGTCAAGCCAGACCAAAAACCGGTTGTTATTTTAAAAAACCTTGTCATGCTGTACAAAACTCAATACTCAAATGCATTGAATTTGCACTGATTTCGGGCATAGTCGAATAATTCAGAAATACACAGCTTTCTACGTAGGTAACCCCTAATTGTTCAGTTTCCAACATTTTCCTAAGAAAACCCCACCTGCGTGAAAAATCGAACGACATCAATGAAGGGAAACCTACACATAAGAATAACTGGAGAATAAAATTAATACTGGTCCCAGTCGTAGAGAGGCTAAGCCCAAATTCAGTCCAATGCTGCTTGAAACCCCGCAACTACAAAATCACAGTTTACCATTGCAAATAATCCTGCACTCGTCCTGGCTTTCGAAATTATTATCATTCCCGTCGCACCCCCCATAGATGAACGCCACACAGTCGGCATAGTTGGTGTCAAAGTACCAGCGGGGCTCATAGCCGTAGCAGGGGCCTGGGTCTTTGGCATTGGCACAACGGGGGTCTCCCGGCATCCCAGGTCGATCCGGCATCGCTGACGGCTCGTAGTCGTCGTAGTATTCCGCTGAAACCGTATAGATTAGAAGAAATAACACTGAACTATTATTGATAACTAACTTCATATTAGGCTTATCATAATAATAGATTTAAGTGTATAATTGAGTTGATGACTAACACAGCACCAAAACGACGTTACTATGTCAACCAACTCTTATCAACCAACTACAATAGTTATACAAATTTAATTGAAACAACCCTATTTGCTAGTGGCCTTGAAAAACAGGACGAAAATATGATCGCAGAAATCGGGAAATTGTCACCACCGCAACAAAGGATGGCACTTGACCTTTGACCTACACTCCTCATGACCTACACTTCTCACGACCTGCACTCCTCATGAAATACACTCTTCATGACCTACACTCCTTATGACCTACACTCATCATAACCTACACTCATCATAGCCCTGATAGTCCTCGCCAGTGTCCACCCCACCGGGGGGTCTAGGGCCAGTGTCAGGGGGCCCGTCGTCGTAGTCATCGGGCACATAGCCGGCTGGCTGACGACCATCGTCCGGACCCAACAGTCTGTTTAGTGCTGAAATTTAAATATTAAAAATTAAACTGCAAATAATACAAAAAAATAACTAAAGTTTCCGCTCAACTACATCTCGAAATTACTTGCAAGTGAAATACAGTGTTCGTCTTCGGCATGATGTAACTGCGTCAACTTAGGACTGCAAAATTAATATTAAACATAAAATTATGTACGGTGGAATGCGTAAAGGCAGTCTTAGCTCAATCTTGCTTAACGGAGTCTACGGGCAACGTTCTGACCTATGTAATACGTGTAGAATTTTTCGTTAAGATGTTCTAAATTATTGAAATAGAACGCTTTAGACAGAGTTCAACGTAAGACTGCCTTTATGCATTCCACCCATAAAGTCACAAAATACAAAGTTCACAAGTAGCTCAAAGCGCATTATCTGAAATTAATGCAATTTAGAGGATCAGATTTAGCTTTATTTGAAAACTATGTATAACGCGTCCTAAACGCAAAAACCGCAAAGTACAATCTTGGTTAGGCGTATAGTATCCCATAAGTCAAAACTGAACTTAAGTCTGACCAGAAATTGCTGAACCCTGGGACAAAACAGGTGGTGTGACTGTTGTGACTACTCGCTGTAACTCTTGGCGCTTGCAAATTGTTCTTTTCCTAACGAAATCGCGTGTTTCTTTTTGCCTCAGGGTCCAGCATTTTTGGTCAGACTTTAGTACCGGGACACTCGGCCTCGCAGTGTCGCCGTGAGTCGAATCGGTTTGCGTTGCCCCCACAGCCGGTCCAGACAAACTGTTCGCAATTGTAGTTGCGCGTGTTGAAGTACCAGCGGGCGTTGTAGCCAGAGCACGTGCCAGCGTCCAGGGGAGAGCCGCAGCGAGACGGCAGAGTTACTTCTAGCTGCTCGATGGCTGATAAACAAAAAAATGCAGACAGAAGATTAGCAAAACCACCAGCCCCGAGGACAAATAAAAAACAATGCAGTTTTTTATTTAAATTAAAAAAAACTTAATGATGATAAAAAAGTAGCAAAACCACCCGTAGTTTTTTTCGTGCTCTCTAAAGTGCAGAAACTATGTCCATCTGTAGTCGATATTGTCCTTTTTTAATGTCTTGGTGATCATTTTTCAATAGACGATATTTAAGTGAGCGTCCATCCTTCCAAAAACACCTATGCATACAGCATACGTCAAAACGGTTCAATTAAAAACAGCACCTAAAAGCAAACTATAATAAAAAAAACTTAAAAAATTCTGAACGTAGTGTGGCGTAAAAAAACTATTTTCTGCATTACATAAGCCATACTAAACTAAAACAGATTAGTTTCAGTGCAATAACAATTCCTACCCGTATAGCATCGAGCTTGACACATTTGTTCACTTTCAAAATTGTTGTGATTTCCCCCACACGAGCCGTAGTCAAAGGTCTCACACTTCTTCACCAATCTGTTATAAAACCTGAAAAACACTAGTTTATTAGACCAATATGCATTGCTAATCAAGAGAAAAGAGTCCGGTGTGCCAAAAGATGAGTGAGACACTTTCCTGCCTGCCTATGTTACGATTGGGCTTAATATGTAGTTCATAGTGATTCATGTTTTCGTAAACCAGTATACGGACAATGCAGTCGTCAATACCTATTATGTACTCTTGGCAATATGATAAACATAGACAACGCATATTATAGGACCACGTCACGTGAAAGCCGGTTTTGATCGACGTTAGCTTACCATCGAGTCGTCATATTTAAACAAGGGCCTGGATCTTTGGGTAGTTTGCAAGCAGCTTCAGTAGGCGCCGACGGGTTTCGGGTGCTGGCAGTTTGTGAAGCCGGTGGTCCGCCATGACGACTGACCGGTGCCGGTTGGAGGAACCGAGGGGTGGGAGGCGGAGCCGGTACCGGAAAGTTGTTGGAACCGGGAGTTTGGTGGGTGGGCACCGGTGCCGGGAAAAAAGTGGCCACTGAGGACTGGAATTGAAAACCAGGCACCGTGACAACCGGTAAATGGGAGGACGCAGTGGTCGCGGTTGGAACTGGGAATCCCGGATTCTGAGGAACCGCTCCCGGAAATCCCGGCGTGCTCGGTGCCGGTGCATGAAATCCCGGTGTCGCCGCCAAACCCGGAACCGGAAATGCCGGAGTGTCAGGTGCCGGTGCCCTCAAACCCGATGTGGCCGCAAAACCGGGCGATTGCGGTGCCACACCCGGAACCGGGGCAGAAAAACCCGGTGCAGTCGGAACCGGCGCGGGAAATCCTCCCGTGAAACCGGACTGAACCGGCGGTTGGTCAATGTTGGGACTGAAATCCGGTCCCGGTGCCGGAGCCGGTGCGGAGTGACCCGGAGCTTCACCCCAATCCGGTGCCGGGTTCCAAGTGGGCTGAGAATGGGACGGTTGGTTACTGAAACCGGTACCGGGTTGACTTGAAGGTCTGGAGTCAGGTAATTCTCTGGATTGCAGACTTTCGAATCCCCCACTCGACGGTGGTATGCCCGCAGGCTGCCCTGGAAAAGAAACAAACAAGAAAATTAAACAAAAAAACACAAACATGAGAAAAGTGAATTTCTACCTGTTGCAGATACTTTCGAGACAATGTTCTACAGTCTGACAAGAAATGCTGAACCCTGTAAAAAACCAAGCGGCGTGATTTTTGGGACTGCCCGCTGTACTCATGGTGCTGGCAAATTGTTCTTTTCGTAATGAAATCACGTATTTCTATTTTTCACAAGATCTTTCTCATAGAAGCGTCAATTTTGTTACAAATCCACTAATTCTGGTCAGCAGTTGCTAACACTCAGTTTCGGCTGTATTGTCCTTTCAAAAAGTAGCCAGCTTACGACCAAATTGCTGTCCGTGTTGGAAAAATTGAGCACAGTGAATACGGCACTCTTCGCGCGTGAAAAAATGGTTCTGGTTGCCCCCGCAGCCGCCGTAGAGAAACGGCTCGCAGGCCAAAACTCGGGCATTGAAGAAATAGCGAGTGTCATAGTCCTCACAAGGGCCCACATCCTGAAAACAGAAAATTTAATAATAATATTTTATTTATTTAATGTCTACTGGATGAGCCAGGAGGCTGAAGAAGTATTAATTTAATTTTGAAGAAACTACTAACTTAGGGCCTTATATAAATTATATTATTAACAGGATTAGATCAACTGGATTAACTTCAGTAAGTAGACATAAAAATGACGAAAGTTTATGAAACTTTGCAAAACGACTATTAACCATGTCATTTGCATTTGCTTGCAAAATTTTATGAGTTTAAGTTGAGTCTATGTTGATCTGATTGTATTTCACTTTGCAACCTGACCATCTCACTTTGCACCCTTTATTTTGACATTACACCCAGCAACTGTATATACAGTATATCATTAGGTAATTGAAGGGGGGCACGGTGTGCCCCCAAATTCTAATCAAGTGAAATCGTACACACGGGTCTCTTTTTGCGTTTTTATAAAACGCCCGAGCAATTTCCTAAAATCTTCAAAAATGGGCTTTTGCCGCCATTGCCCCCCCCCCCTAAAAATACATTTTGGATCTCCGATGCAGTATTTCAGCATTTTAAGGTTATTTTTTTGGTATCTTATGCATTTCTTTAAAGACAAGTATTTTATATACACCACATTCATAAATATACTTATAACGCCACGCTTTTGTTTTTCCTTCTTCAGAATGCAGTTTTATGCAGAAGGGGGCTACATATATGCGCAGTTAATTGTGCATTGACCCTCATGACTGTTGAACAGAGTTTAAGGTAAACAGGTTGCAAAGTGGAATCGTTAGGGAGAAAAGTGATACGAAAAAGATAATCCGCTGAGTATTAGGTTGCAAAGTGGAATTATACCGTTGATCTATGAAGTGAATTTAGCTAACTGAGTTTAAGTAGAGTCTATGTTGAGTTATCAAATTAATGTAGTTAATCTAATCCAGTTAATGGACTGACTAAAAACTAACTAATTCACCTCGAACTTTCCAGACAATTAAAAATGAAAACTTTGCAGGGCTTAAAAAGGTGCAAAGAATGACGCAATAAGCTTGATCTTAATGAAAAAACTAATAGGTACCATGATATGTACTTCACCAAACAAAAAATAACTGACTGAAGAACCTACCTGCGGTTCACTGCACGCCTCAATTCGATTTCGAACAATGACTGAAAACAAACAAATAAAAAAAGCAGAAGTGCGTAATACTTTTGTCAGTTTGATCACCAATGAATCTTTTTCAACAAAATAACAAAACAGGCTTTTTGAAGCCCACACTTCCTCTTTAAGCTTGGATTTGCCAACAGTGCTACAATATCATCGTGAAGTGTTGGAAATATGTGGTACGGCAACTTGTGCATAAAAGACCAGTTCAAGAGTAATTTCAAAACTCATCTAACTTTTTCATCTAATCAAGCTAACTCCTTTTAAAAATGGCCCAAGTTTAAGTCTAAAAGTCAGATAAATAAAATCGATTGATGTATGGGTTCATGGGGTATCTCTAACAGTTCAGTCAAAATAAAACTACTCCTTCAGGGTCCAGCATCTTTTGATCAGACTTTAGTCAGCTAAATCCCAGATCTGGGCTCACCCTGATCCAGCTCCTCGTGAGTATGAGCCACTGTATCCGGGTCTACTGGATTCACATCTTCGATGGTCAGAGCATTCGGATTGGTCACCGGATCCACAATCTGACGCCCCTCCACAGAATCAGCAGCCGGTGGCAACCACGCTTCCGGGGGACTCATCTGCAAAAAATAACAGAGATCAAGGATATTTTTAGGGGTCAAAGGCGAGATAAAAAACAGTTTTTGGTCTAGGTTTATTCCATAAAGTGTTGCTTAGGTAAGTTTTGCAGTAATTAATTTTAATAGTGAATAGAATAGTAGCATAGAAAGAACGTAAAATAGTAAGCGAAAAAAATACTTGTAAGTAATAGAGTAATCTTCGTCCTTCAACCAGTTATTCGACGAGAATCGACGAGTTTTTAAAATTTAATTAATTAATTAATTATTCAATCATCGACGAGTCTTGAGAGAAGTGACGAAGTTTTTACATTTTAAAAATTGAGGATACCTAAGCCATTAGAATGAATCTGTTAGTCACGTCAGAGGAAAAACTTTTTCGTCACATTCGGAAAATGAAAATTGCGTCACTTTTTGTCGACAAAAAACTCGTCGTACGCGGATAAATTACAAATCTACTAGAACAGTACACTAAAATGTATAAACTCGTTGTGCAAGTACAAGTTTTCAATACTCTAACAAAACTGAAAAGGCTCCTGGATTTTCCCAACAACAGCCCAGACCACTGACCGGTTTCTTATTCTGCCCACCGGTTCCCAGAGTAACCGGTTCCTGTGGCGTCTCCACAGTTCCTTCCAAAGGGCGGAACTGATCTGAAACCGGTTCGGTTGTGTCGGTGATAACCTCTGTGCCGGTGATTCGTTTTTTGCTGGTCACAATACCGGTAGCCTGGTTGACTTGTTGCACAGCGCTGGTGGTCTGGGGGACACCGTGAGAAACCGGAGCCACCGGTGTCAGCTGAACCACAACCGGTGTGGTGGGGGTGGGGGGCTTGGACTTGGGCACCGTCACCCCCCGTGGACACACACAGTCCTGACAGCCATTGTTGAGGGTCAAAACGATGCAGGGGGATTTGCAGAGGTCCAGATCGATAAAGGGACACCGGCTTTCGGTCTGGAAATTGGTTCCACCGGTTCCGGTTCCGGTACTGGATCCCGGAGCGCCGTGATGGGAGGGGGGGCCAGGATGGGACGGTGCTGCACCAAAAACATCCTCCGTTACGCGTTGTATCCCAAGTGTAGTTTGAGTAGGTTTTTCCGGTTCCGTCTCTATAATCTGAGGCGTTAACTTGGTCTCAGTAGTTGTTTTATCAACACCGGAAGAAGTGTTTCCAATGGCGTTCGGGTCGATAAACTGGCTAGTAGACGGGAAACCGGTTTCGGCAGGTGCAACCGGTTTTGTGAAATCTTGCCCACCAATTGTACCCGTAGCCTGAGTTTGTGGGATTCTAGCTGAAGTTGGTTGCTGAAAGTTGGACTGAGTTGTAACCGGTTTTCTAAAATCAGACGTGCCGGTAGCCACAGTTGTGCTTGGAACCGGTTTCCTGAAGTTACTACCGGTTGTCGGTTGCGGTCTAGTTTGCTGGTGAGTGGTGTGTACAGATGAAGTAAGATTTTGGGTTGGCAACTTCGCCTGGGTTGAAGACAAACCGGTTTCTGTGTTAACCGGCTGAAACGATGTCTCAGAACCATCAAGTCTTGTTTCAAAAGCAGTGGCAGTCACGTTTTCATTCCAAACCGGTTCTAAATTCAAAAAACCAGCCTCGGGCTCAAAAGCAGAATCGCCATAGTCAACCGGTTGGGTTTCTGGTTGACCAGTTTCAACCCACCGAATAGGACTGGTCAAGTTCCCGTCAAACCCGGTTGTATCGGTAACAGAGACAAACGTAGGCAAGGTTTTCGGAACCGATCTGTGTAAGTCTGTGCCCGGACTTAATTCAGGCGAATCCGGCACCCGGTGAATGAACTCTGATTCTGGATTTGTGAATGAGTCACGCTCTGGGCTGACTGGGTGGATTTCAGGAAGTTCCGGATAATCTGGGAATTGAAATTCCCTAGGCTGAGACTCCCATGGGCGTGACTGAGCTGAAAAATAAACAAAAATTATTAATAAAAACAAAGCCATAACAAAACACAAAATAAGAGTAACTGAATTGAATCTACTAATCTGCTACTACTAATCTACTAAACTAAACTACTAATCCATTACTGAAATTAGCGCAGTTGAGTCAAATTATGTACTTGTGGTATTTGTGTGAACCTGCGGAATTTTCGAAATCAGTTATATATAATCTTCTGTCAAGTAATTATTGCAATTAATTAAGTAGTCAATAAATTATTGGTCAATCTAATTCCCTTAATCCGAATTCACAAATACCAACTTGGACCCGTACTTGGCGTGTTGGTTGGAGCGGTCGCGTTCTCTACGATCCGAGATTCATACTCAAAAGCTAGCGTTGATTGCAGATCTAAAATTAAAAAAAGCTGATTTCATACTTTAGGGTTTGAGTTTGCTTTGTTTTAAAAATTCTCTTATTGAAGCACCATAATTCATACTTGACCTTGAAAACACAAGGAAAAGAATGAGTATGAACCGGGTTCAAAAGTCAAAAACCAAAACCATTCAAGTTTATATTGTTTTACACAAGTAGTATTAACACTCGTCTAGTCTTACTAAAATAACTTATATAATAACAATAATTTTTAAATTTAATTTAATACATTCTTGAGTAATATAATAATTTTTAAATTTAATTTAATACATTCCTGAGTAATAAACTAAGTTAACGTTTCAGAGTCTATTAGAATTTAAGTCAATCCAGGCTTGAAGTTGTCAAAATCAGTTTAAAGAAAAAGAATAAAGTAATGTTACCAATAAATAAAATGTTAATATTAAAATAAAGTACAAAATATTTAAGCAGAACTTTCTTACCATCGCCACAAGCTTCTGCACATTCTCGAAGTGACGCAAAATTGTTCTTATTGCCGCCACAGCCTAAAAGTACAATTATTTAATTAATTAAATAATTAATCATTCATTAGTTAACTTAGCATGCATCATCATGCTCATCATAGATATTGTTATAATATATATGAGCAAATAAATCCGCTTAATCAAGATTAATGAGTACACGAAAGGAACATGGGTGCAACGTTATTATATGTACTCTTGGCTTAATCTATGTTAACCTAACGCCCACTGTCTAGCTAGAGCACAAATGGACTACTACCTGAATAGGCGAATGTTCTGCAAGCCAGCTCTTGGACGTCGAAGTACCAGCGGGCAAAGGTGCTTTCGCAAGGGCCCTTGACCGCAGGCAAACTGCACACTTCCTCCAACGGCTGGGGCTCCGTTTCTGTTTCCGTTACAGCTGCTGCTGTTGACGACTCTTTAAGACCTGAAAATATAATAGCAAAATACAGTTGGACTTGAAACTTATATTTAAACAAGGGTGTCTCAGCTGACAAAAATAATATAGTTCTTTTTCATGACTGTTTGCTGTGTACCGTACAGATGGGATCGGTTCCACCGGAACCGGTAAAGTGAAACCGGTCCCATTGTGTAGTATTAAAGGTAAACGGTAAAGGTAACCCGCGTATAGATATCCTTTATCGTGTCCGCTCTAGCCGCCGCGTATATACTATATTACAGAAGCTCGATTTGCATGTATCTGCTTCTCTCTGTGTTACTTTCGTTGTAAAAATTGGTAGGTCGTAAAAATGCATTGTTTGTGTGTGCGTGTGTGTTCACTGTGTGTGTTAATCTTGGATCTCAGCGTACAGTGTTGTCAATAAGTTATGTGTACTGTACTGCTAATCCCGCTCGCATATCAGTCAAATGTTGAAAAATTTTGTACACAGTGGGCAGTAATGCAAACCTGTCGCATCAACGCTTCCTAGATTGTTTATATGAGCGTCGGTACCAGAATACTTCGAGGTCCACACTTCACAGGCCGTTGGCAAACCGTACTTTCGCAGGTGCTATGACAACCAGGTCAACGGCTGCGTTAATTTGCCAGCTCACAATTTGCACAAAACATGCATTTTCTAAAAGCGGTTTCAACTTGGCTGTTTTTGACTCGGTTGTATTGAAATTGCTCATAATGACCGGTTTTTATTGAGGAAAAAGTTTTTATCAAGTTTTCAACTTGATTTTCATCTTCAATTATTGTCTACCTAGATTCTAAAAGCAGTATGCAGCTTGACATGTTAAGAGTGTTGGCCTAAAAACTTTTGGTGCCGCGTTTTTTGTTCGAAGAATATCCTCAAGAATTTTACCTAGGCATGTCAAAACGAATTCTATCGAAAATTGGTTAAATTTTACTCGCAGGACGTGCTTCTTTTCCAACATAAAACACATTTTCTTTTCTTCCATCAGCATTAGTGAGCTACATAGATTTGCTGCATATAAACTTGGTACTACTGGCTTACTGTCAACGCATGAATGACGACAACGTTCTCGGGCCACGAAGTTGTTGTGATTGCCCAGACAGCCGCCGTAAATGAACAATTCACAGTCTTCCGTGATAGGACTGTAAAACCTGAAACACACACACACAACCTGTTATCTGCAAAATGGGGTCCCCTCATAGCCCAAGATTTTGTCCGATAGGACGTTTAGTAACTTTCTAGCTGTAGCGAAGCGATGTCGCTTTGGTAGGGTTTTCGCATCATTTTTTGCTAACCTTCTGTATCAGTGTAGCTATAATTACGTATAAAGACGTAACACTTATGGTATAATAACCATTTATTCACTTAAAAATAGTGTTTTATCGTGCATTTGATGCGCTTCGCCCCTTATAAAATTGGCTTAAAAATATGCCAGGTACATACATACCATCTTTCAAACTGTCCCAGACATGGACCCCCTTTCGGTTCCAGTCCGCAGGCCGCCTTGGAAAGAGAGGAGTCCCCTGCAGGCTGAGGCAGGGAAAATTCTGGTTTCTTCTTCGTAGCTTTAGAATCTGAAACAGCAAATAGAAAGTGAATTTGAGAGTGAGCAAATCATTTAAGAGTGGGTATTTGAGAGTGAGTGAGTATATATTTCTTGTTTAAAAAATTCCATATTGTCGTGAAACATGGCTCACTCTGACGAAAAAACTCAAAATTATATTAAATTCTCATAAACAATTTTTACAACGATTTCCATAATATCATAAACCGTTCAACGTACAAAGTTATTAAAATAAATTTTTTATTATTAAATATTAAATTGCTGAAAAGTTACCAAGACATAGTTCCTGACATTCTTCAATACTGGCAAAATTGTTATCATTACCACCGCAGCCGCCATAGAAAAAGTATCTGAAAAAAATAAACAACAACAATCTTCAATTCAAGCGTGAGACAAGCAGGCGGCGTTCTTAGGGTCGATTAATCCGCAAAACTAGAACAGAAAAGACGACTTTAAATCTTACTTTTGTGGCCAAGCAGATATACTCACAGAAAAGTATCCACTTAATATACTTTTCTTTCAAGTTTATATTTGTAATATTAATAATTTTTGAATAGCATAGCATACTGTCCAATCAATTTTGCCTAAATATGATGTATTTAACCTGAGCTTACTCATTATTGAAATGCATAGTTAAAAATTAAAAATGATCCGTCGAGTGTAAGGCTTCAAAAACGGTACCCAAAATAAGGCAGTCAAAACAGATCAGGCGTACTTGCATTGACCCAAAAATTTGTTATAATAGAATCGCAATTCATAGCTTTTGCATGTCCCACGCTCTTTCGGCAAATCGCAAACAGATTGCCACTTATCGGATTTCTCACCAGGAAAATCTGAAAAAAAGTGCATTGAAAAAATTTCATTAATAAAATTCAGTGCATTAGATTAATAACCTATATTAGTCACACTTAACCGTGCCGTATCTCCACGAAACTTTACCACATAAAAAAATATAAGCATTCTATTCCATTGTAATCATCCATGAAATTAGTAAAAAATCTTATGCCTACAACCTAACACAAAATAAAGTAACAAAAAATTGTGCAATAAAAATGATCCTGGGTTAGGCTTCTTTCACGTTTTCATTGCACAATACGAAGCCTGACTGGTTCTATGTACCTGGGAGGCTGGTGCAGCAGACAGTGACCTCCCCCTGGATGTGACAGGAGTGTCCCTCCGGACAGGCCCCATCGTCGCACTTGCGGGCCTTGCCCCCCTCCATCAGGGGCTCCGACTTGCCCGGACACATACGGCGAGCGTAGGCTGAAACATTAGCCTCACAGGTTTCGGCCAAACCATTTAAAGGACTACTAAAGTCTGACCAGAAACGGCTGAGCCCTGAGACAAAACAAGTGCCGTTATTTTCTTGACTACATACGTGCTGTGCTCTTGATGCTTGCAATTCGTTCTTTTCGTAATCAAATCGCGTGTTTCTTAATATCTCAGTGTTCAACATTAATTTTTTGGACAGGCTTTAGGTTTACAATTATTGTTGCTATAACACTTCACCTAAAAGTCTGACCAAAAATGTTAAACACTGAGATACATAAAACAAGTCATGTGATTTCATGATGAAAAAAAGTAATTTCAGCCATCATTCATCAAGTGTACATACATCTAGTACATATTTACCTGTTTTTTCTAAGTGTTCAACGGTTTTTGGTTAGATTTTAGTGATACACCTTGGCCCACTTTAACAAAAATCAAGTTGGCGGAAAACGTCTAAACTGCCGCACGCCATAATTGCAATAAGATGTTGTGTTATTAATCAAATAACTTTAAATCTAATCCCCTAAATTAAATTCAGCCCTCTACAGAATCTCAGATACATCGTTTGTTCACACACAATTATCGATTCATCCTTTTCAATCGTATGTCCGTTCAGCCGGCAAAATTACGCAAAACTTCAAGGGTAGTATGAGCAGATTGCTAACCAACCAGTACAGTCGGGCTGGTCCTCGCTAATGAGGGAGTGGGGGAACATGAGCCCGTCGTTGTCCACACACCAGCACTGCTCCAGGTAACACTGGACCGGGTGGAAGGCACCGGACTCAGTGCACACCGGCATGAACCCAGAGTGCACCAGGTTGTCCGCCTCCGCCGACAGGGCGAACTCGCGCTGGATCTCACAGTCTGAAATACCAATTGTATATGCTTCATGTTAACAGTCTGGGGGGAGGCTTGTCCCGATATTTGGGGGATTTGAACTCACTAAAATGCAAAAAAAGTCAAATTTCGCCCTAAGATGTGGAATTTTATGAAAATTTTGATAATTTTAGCAGTTTTTTGACTTTTTGCTCATTTTGAAGCATTTTACACCCATTTACGGTAAAACTTGAGTTCTTGGGCACCTTTTTTGCATCAACATAGACAATCGCTAGGATATAATTAATGGAATATGAACAGCATTATTTATATTATGCTAAAAAGGGTGAAAAAAACTATCTGGTAGATTAAAGTCTCTAATAATCCTGTTTTATGCTGAATTATTGGTCAGCTGAAGACTTTCAGAACTAGCGTTTTTGTTACCAGTTTAATTCATGTCCCAAAAATGTCTCAGTGGAAAATACCTGTAATATCTCCATAGTCATACTCAGCCGTGGTGGCGTTATCATTTCCGGCCACCGGTTCCGCTTCTTTAGTACTACTAAACGATTCGCCGGTTTCAGAACCGGTCACAGCCTGATCTACGACAGTTTGTATTTCCGTTCTACTGCTAGTAGTTTCAGCGATTTGCTCATTATTCGTTTCCGTGGCTTCAGAATTGTAGTAGTCCTCAGCAACAGTAGTCGCCCAAGCAACAGTTGTTGCAGCAGACTCAGTTGTGGTTTCAATATTTTCAGGTTCTGAGGATGATGTCTGCCCGCCTGTTTCCGTTCCAGCTTCAATTCTTGCTGACAGAACATTAGTAGACAGTTGCTGATTTTCTGTCGGCAAAACTTCAAGCGATGGACTTTCACTCGACTGTTCAGCTTTCTCACTAGTTGGCTCTAAATCATTGACGGTTTTGGCTGTGGATGTTTCATCAATCATCACCTTAAGAGTTTCGTTTCCCACCTCTTTGATCACAAATTCCATTTTTTCTTCCTTCTTCGGCTCCGCTGTTTCTCCGTCAAACGGATCCCAAGTATCCACGATGATCCACTGTCGACCATCCGAGTCAGAAATCGTCTTAGCTCCGTCCACTTTGGTCGTCACCGGTTGGGGTTTCGGACTTGTTCTGACGCTGGTCGATAGTTCGACGCTCATTTGATCGACTCCAGTACTCGACTGATTGGTCGCGTCATTGGCAAGTCCAAAAACGTCCGTAGTTCCCACTGTTTTCTCGCTTGGAGCCGTCGATTTCTCCAGTTCTCGCCCCAACGATTCTGCCTCTGATGCCGTCACCGATTTCTCCAAACTGATCGACTTTTCCGTTTCGCCGGGAATCAACAAAGTCGGCGTATGCAATTCGTTTTCCGCACCTGGTGTCGAAACTGTTGAATTTTCCACGAGTTCTGTCATATTTTTTGTCAATATTGTTGCTGTTGTTGTTGTTGTTGTTGTTTTTGCTATTGTTGTTGTTGTTTCAGCAGTGGGCGTGGTTGTCACTGGTCTGGCTTCAGCTTTGAATGTTGACAATTTGGCAATGGGAATTTGTGTCGGTCGTCGACGCACGGCACTAAAATTAATGGCAACCGGAATAGTCTCCTCCGTAGCTTCCGAACTATCTTTGGACGCAGTAGTAGCTGCTGTAGATGTCTTTGACGTTGTATTAGCTGCAATTTGTGGGACCGTTGTCTTAGCTTTTGCAGACATTTCGGCTTTCGTCGTCGAGAGGACAAGTGTCGGAGTGATTTCAGGCGTTGTGGTCGAAGATATCACCTTAGTCGGAACAGTAGGCTTAGTCGGTTCACTGCTAAGTTGCTGTCTCACTGTAGACGAAATAGTACTCTGCAAAAACAGCGGCGTTGACAGCAGATCGAATCCTGAGGCGAATGCGGGCCACAGAGTGGGAGGGGTGATTCGAGCCGCTCGGGTCGACTTTTCAGTGCTATTCTCCTTCCCACTGGATGTGGTAGTAGTCTGTCGAGTTGTCGAGCTCAGACCTCGAGTCGACACCTTAGACGTCGTCGTTGTTTCAGGTTCCGCAGTTGTGGTCGTGGTCGTGGTTTCCGCATTCGGAGCCGCAATTCCAATAGGAGCGCCCAGAAGCCGTATATTCAGCACATTCCCATCCGAACCGGTATTGTCAGCCCCGGTCTCTGAAAACGGTATCAGTCTGACCGGTTTCTCCGGTTGCCTGACCGAAGATTCCAGACTCAATACCGCTTTTCGACCAGAACCAGACGACGGCGCTCCAGCCGCTGGTGGCTTACCAAAAATCGATTCCGTAGTGGATCGATTTTTGGTCACCACAGTGGGTGGTTTTGGCGCCAATTTAGTTGTTTCCACGACCGTGGTTGTTGTTTTCTTCGGTTTCATCGTCCGTCGTCTAGTAGCCTCCATTGTCCGACTAGTGGTCGGAACTGGCTGCGTCGGTTTAGACGGAGTTAGAATTCGCAAAGTAGTTCCGTTGGGTCTCAAGTGTGCTGGCGATTTGGTGGGCAGTTCCGTGATAACGGTTCTACCGCCGTCCGTCGTAACGGTGGTCGGCAGCAGGCAGTTTTTCTCACAGTCTTCCTTGTAGCGAAAGAGCAACGGTTCGATCGGATCATCCTCGCATCGACCATAAGGGTAGGAGACGCATCGGTCCATCTTGCGATAGTAGCGGAGCACAAACTGAGACCCCTTGGGAGTCTCGCCGTTGGCATTCTCGCACTTGGACAGAAACTTCTGTCGTTGACACGGATCCACGGAAACGGACGAATCAGACGCTGAACCTAAAAAAACCGGAAAAAAATTAATTCAATTTGAAAAATTTCAGTTTTTATAAACTTTTTAAAGTTAAACCCATCCATAGTGTCGAGAAAATGTGAGATAGGGAACAGACATAAAGCAATTATAACTTCAGAGAGATTCGAAACACACATCTGAGGTTCTGAGGCTAACGCTCTAACCACTGAGCTACTGGGCAGAATGCTGACTGTCTGTAATCAATCAATAACTATGTAATGTTCAGAGTCCCCTACTACTTCATAGTAGATTAACTGGTCAAATTTTAACGCAAAAACTTTTTCGCAATTTTAGGCTGCTTAATTTAAAATAATAATATCGCTTGAACTGAAGTTTCAGCTTCAAGTTCAAAATGAAAAAATACATAAGAATTGAAGTTGAAATAAATAACAAATAAATTTAAATTTAACTAAAATTGAATAAAAAATTAAAATATGATACGTAATAAAATTTACTAAAAATAAATTTAATTTAAAAAACAAACAAATTTAAATTTTAAAAATTTAAATAAAACATCAACCAAATAAAATTATGTAAAATTAAACTAAAATATTAAATTGAAGTTGAAATAAACAAAGTCATAAAATCTCAAAAGTTTTGCTTTATTGGTTTGTCTCGGTTATATGTAAGTGTTACTACATGAAACCTTCAATGGATGAATAAGCTACAATGTACCAAACTACTACTACAGTGTACTCTTGCTAAAACCTAGTGTTACAAAATAAAATTATATAGATACACAATCTCAACTTTATCTGATGTAAAAAAATCGCAACTTAAAATAGTTTTAAATTAAAAAAATCATAATTTGGGCTCCTTACTCATATTCTACTTTTCTCATCTCCAATCTTACCTGTTTCGCAGAAATGCAGAATAGCCGCAATAAATAAAAAAACCCCCGGCCAAAAACCAAGCATAGGGACTTTCATGATCGAATTTACTTTTTAAACCCGTCGGCCCGAAGCCGCATAGACGTCAATATTTGGTAGATAGCTTAATTATTAACAGCAAATCAGTTAAATATTATTAGCCGTTGTAATCAGTGAAAATCAGCGTTTATAAGTCCAACACAAATTATCCTTCTGCTGACTCAAAGTTAATTCTATAACGACAGTATAAGTAATTTTGGGGCACTTTGGAATTAATAAGGTAAATATATATAAATTTGTTGCAAAAATATATAATCTTTATCAATTAAAAAACAAATCAACTCAATTTAGAATAATCACAATGTCAACAAAAACAGAATTCTGAGATTTGTTAGTTCAATGACCGTACATGCATTTCATATAGAGTTTGAGAAATCTAATAACGTTATATACTTAGCGTTATGAAACTGTACAACATAATTTAGACAAGTTTTGTAACTGTAAGAAGCTGTATAACTTTCTTAGTCGTCACGTAAGAACGCAAACAAATGTAGGTAATATGCAAAAGTTTCCGTTTTCTCAATGTGACCCCTAAACTGCGGAAAGTGTGACTCTTTGGGGGAAAACAGTTACTTTAGTAGACATCTTAATTTCTACTATAACTTTACTACTTTACTACCAGTGCTGCCTGGAATAGCAAAACAACATTTTAAAAGTGAAAATGCCAAATAGTTAACACTGACAACAAAGTATGCAAAAAAAGTGGGGGAAACAGTAAAAATTTTCAATTTGAAAAAATAAAAGGTTGTGAGTATAAAAAATGAAAAGTCTAAAAAATTAAGTTTTATTTAGTTACCCATTAATGGTAAAACTCTATAAAACACATTCTACTACAATATTTAAAATAAACTTCATCCAAAGGAATTCCATGTTAAGACTATTAAAAGTGAATACTAAACGAAGGTAATTTTTCGTGACCTAACTACAAGCCCACAATATGTAGTCACATTGACACACATAATGTACAGGGTAAGTCAAAAAAGTTTAACCCACTTTTCGCTGAAATTATAAGTTATGTAATATTACTGATTTTGGGGGAGAAAAGTGTCCATTTTGCGTGAATGAAACGGTTTTACAATTATGCAAACTATGTAATATACTCATGACAGTTTACGACAGCTAATATGACACCGACTTACTGACCTTTAAAACATTCATTGAGAGAAATGCTCCTGCTGTTTACTCTGCAACTGACTGTGCCTGACAGGGCTGCGCCTAAAATATAAATACACATGACATCTATACAGTAACAACTAAAAATACTTGTTGCAGGAGTCAAAGCGGAGTCGGAGTCACATGACTTCGGAGCCAAAGCGAAGTCGGAGTCACATGATTTCGAAGCCAAAGCGAAGTCGGAGTCACATGACTTCGGAGCCAAAGCGAAGTCGGAGTCACATAACTTCGTAGCCAAAGCGAAGTCGGAGTCACATAACTTCAGAGCCAAAGCGAAGTCGGAGTCACATGACTTCGCAGTCAAAGTATATACAACTTTACTTTGACTGCGAAGCGGAGTCAAGTGACTCTGACTCCAGTGTGATTGAGTCTGTAACAAGTAATTCTGGCTGATACTGTACATAGACACGAGGGTTTTTAGGGGTGGAGGGGTATCCGTATCCATTTTTCTGAATCGGATCGGACACCCCGTGGTAACTTCACTACAATAGTATATTATACTTCCTACCACCAAACCTATTTTAACATTGTTGTTCAGTAGCTATCTATAAATACATTTTGCGTATGAACTAAAAATGGGAATACCGTTGAGGTTACAATTCACACTTAATTTAAACATGGGTACACACTACATATGTACAATGTCATTTTCACTGAAACAGAAGTACTGAGGTTGCCGGATTGCTTAGCTAACGTAATTTACATACCTTCATCAGTTATTGTATTTAAGTACACTTTATGTTGTAGTTTACTACATGTCTGTGTGGGAATGAAAAAATTTACAACACAGTTATGAGCATTAAGTGGTTTGGTTATTGGTTGTAACAGCAGTCGTAAACGCAATACTGCCCGCTTTGCATGGTCTTAACTATGAATGTAGCTACATATTTTAATCAGACTAAAAAGCGGATCATATGTACTTGTCCTTGTCCCTATCGTTTTGTGCGTAAGCGATTTCAGAAAAACTGCATAGTCAAATAAATGCCAAATATGCCAATTTTTCGCATGGCAATAGTTGAGGTTACTTCTAGACTGTTATACAAATAATTATCTCAAACGCACGCATCGATTTTTCACAGCAGCTGTCCTACATTTGCCCTTGTCCCCGTACCTGTGTCCTTAAGGACAAGTATGTACATATGAACCGGGCTTAAACACAGTAATCAATCAACAACTTTACATATGCTAAGCCAACACCAAACAAGACACGCTTATTTAATCATCTACTAATGAGCAGAAATGCACAAATCTGATTCTTTATTGAACACTTGAAAAATATAATAAAGCACTCACTCGCAATAGCGATGCAAACATAGAACATGCATAAAATATCTGTATTTACACCACAAACTAGGTTATCTGCATAGAAACACCAATCAAAGCTGAAAAAACAAATGGTAAGAACACTTGGTAAAAAAATAACTACGAAACAGCGCTTGATAAAATAATGTGCAACAATAAAGTTAAGCCAAAGATAAAATCGTTGACAATAATCAAGGAATCACGCAATTAAAATGCAATTTGACAAAAATTGAACGTTTCAAAAACTTGGTTTCAGCTTAAAATATAATCACTCTAAAAAAATCTCCTATTACCAATTCAGATCAACTGGATTTGTGGCGATCACGATTTCAAGCAATCTAACCAAAACTATTAATAGCAATCTCATTCCCTTACTTAACTCTGGTTAACCTAAGATGTAACTAATAAAAACAAACAGTATGTAAAGTACTATACAGCAAAGCAAGTGAAAGCATAGCCACAGAAACATGAATTAAAAGCAAGAGAACATATAGGACTAATATGTAGTATTCTACTATGTACTTTTGATACAGACTCGATTGGTAAATGAAATACAAAAACAATGTAAAAAGTCAGAGCTAATGTATGTATGTATATCATTATAAGTACTGTTTTTTGATTTGATACAGCTATGTATAATGCATGTAATACGTAAGTCAAGTGGTACCAAGAGTACATTGTGATGGCGCCGTTTGCCCGTCCGAGCATAGCGCAGCAGGCCAGCTGGCCCGCCATGGCCTGGTGATTCGTCTGTTTAGCTAAAGTTAGAGCTGGAACGGTAAAGTGGGGGGGGGGAGATCGGCGCCAGCCGATAAAAACCCCGACCCAGCCGGGAAACCCAAGGATGACCGGGGGGGTCATCTAGTGCAGGTCGCTTGGTGCCGCCTCGCTTGCGACACATATCTGTCCTCACGGCCACACCGAGGACAGATCAGGGGAACGGCCCCGCAGGCCGCTCATGCCGTGCCCAGCAGTCCCGGCGGGCAAACTGTCGGCCACAGTTCGCACAGTTGAAGGTGAGCCCGCAGCGGTCATCGTGCCGGGCCCAGAGTACATAATAGGGAAGAGTATGACACTCTTCCCTATCCTAGCTAATCGGTCCGGACGATGCTCCGGCCGAAATAGCGCTTTTACGCCTTGATTTCAGGGGGGTACCCCCCCCCCTCTAATCATGACATGTCTTGATTTCAGGGGGGGACCCCCCCTCAAAACCGGGAAGTGTCTTGATTTCAGGGGAGGGGGGTACCCCCCCTCGTTTCAGCACACTGCCAGCGCAAAATCGGTGGTGTCTTGATTTGAGGGGGGGGGTACCCCCCCTGATTTCAGCACACTGCCACGGTGGTGTCTTGATTTCAGGGGGGGTACCCCCCTCGTTTCAGCACGTTACCAGCTCACCACAGATTTCATGCTGGCAGTGTGCTGAAACCAGGGGGGGGGTACCCCCCCTCAAATCAAGACACCACCAAATTTGCTCTGGCAGTGTGCTGAAACGAGGGGGGGGGAACCCCCCCCTGAAATCAAGACACTTCCGGGATTTGAGGGGGGGGGTCCCCCCCTGAAATCAAGACATGTCTTCATTCTTGGGGGGGGGTACCCCCCCCCCCCCTGAAATCAAGACGTAAAAGGGCTATTTCGGCCGGAGCATCGTCTGGGCCGATTAGCTAGGATAGGGAAGAGTGTCATACTCTTCCCTATTATGTACTCTTGGTGGTACCAATGGGTAAAAGGTTCGGATAGCTTAATATACCCATCGTAATTCTGAGACTACAACTCCGGGGGAATGAATTTATATAAATATAAGGCAAGAAATTACGTAGGTATATACATTTGTAGTTTGTACGTAAGTCCACGTAAGCTTCACAGGAGATTTTAGAATCGTTAAACTTTATTAATAGTTGCCCCGGCCGGCCCAATGTCATAGAAAGGTGTCATAAAAAGAGCAGCCGAAAATTCGAGCCTAGTAAAAGCCATTAATCTTGAAACTGAAATTTTTAAAATAAACATAAACTTTGCAAAAAACACAGAAGCAATAAAACAACCCGGCTTCCACGGAAAATGGCTGAATAACAAAAACTTAAAACGACATCCAAAGTATATATAGACTTACGGTAGAACAAGCAATAATCGAAATACATAGCTGGGATTCTAAGCATAGATGTGGATCAAGTTAGTTTTTTTAAAATATAAAGGTACCCTACTACCCTCTATTTTCATGAAGCTTAAAATTATTTCGTCTGTGAAGAAACATAAGTTCAGCTAATATCTACTTTTAATAATTCAATAGAAATACTCTAGCATTTCGAAACATAAATTTGTTCCACCATTAATACATTTTTGAGACTGAAAATTACTGAAGTGGCAGAAAAAGTTATAACGGTTTATGAAATTAAAATCTATATTACATACATGTACATACACTGTCAAAAATACACAAATATATGAAATAACATCTAACAGTAAATCTAAAAGCATATGGTTAGATTGTAACATTGACAAATTTATAAATATATTAACGCGGTCTTTGTTGATTTCACGCCAAATTCAACGAACAGTTACACACAACTGCTCAATACTTTCAGTGGATATACACTTTGATGATATACACTTTGATGATATACACTTTGATGAGTGGATGTACACTTTGATGCATAAACTACAATAAATGAACCTGATTAATTTTGGTACCGAATTACAGAAAGGCTACATTCGGATTAACCGGATTCAACCAGTTAAGACTTAAAACTTAATTTCTGGAACGGATTAAACGGATTATATTAAAACTTGTTTGGTCAATACTCATGACATCGACTATCAATTATTCAATTCATATATAAAATTTGGCACAGCACAAAGGTTTGATTGTAATACAACTGTAATAATTCAACAAATTTTATTAGTAAGAATAATTAATTAGACAAAATGTATCTATATGTACGTATCTCAAATTGAGACTAAAGTCTGACCGAAAAATGGTGAACCCTGAGACTAAAAGAAACGCTATTTCATTACGGAAAGAACGAATTTCAAGCATCATGAGTATATTAGGGATGTCGCGGATGTGACTTTTTTGACATCCGCGGATGCGGATGCGGATGCGGATGTTGACTTCTGACATCCGCGCGGATGCAGATGCGGATGCGGATCTTTAGAATACGTTCTACACAAGCTATGAGCCGAATTTTTGAAAAAATTTTCACCAAAAAATACGTAATATACTAAAAATAGCAAGTATGAATGCAAGAATGCAAGTACTAAGGAATGAGACTTACAGCTAGGTCTTTATTTGAGTACAAATTTCTTTCATTTAAATTAAAGTTTCTTTCATTTTTCTTTTCTTTCATTTTCATTTTTCTTTAAAATTTTTCTTTCAGTTTTCTTTCCAAGTTTCTTTCTTTCAGGTTTCTTTCTTTAATTTTTCTTACCATTTCTTTCAAATTTTTTTCAGTTTCTTGGAAGCTTCTTTAATTCTCACTTATTTGTGTAGGCTCGTCGTCTTTTGACATATGCCGTAAAAGTGACACCTAGAGCTTTGGGACAGGTGCTGCAGCCCGGCTAAATGAAGCAAAACAAGCCTCTAACAAAATTGAGGCTACCTAGGCTATGGCGTATGAAAGGGGTAACTTATGTAAATGTTACAGATTATAAAAAATATAAAGGAAATCTTGTTTGACTGGCATTCGCATTTAATTCGACTGTACATATAAATAAATCCGTAAAAATATAATTTTTTCCTGTTGTGCCACAGCACAACAGGTCTCTAATTTTGATTTCTGGCGGAATACACTGGGCTTGTAGTGCAATGTACGTCTGTGCGTTAGTTTGCTTTGCATATTAAAGCTACTGCGCGAGCGTCACATCATTGTCTAGTGCAAAAGTTACACTGTAAGCTGTAAAAATGTCAATGTGCGTTTGTTTAGTTCATGTGTGTCACATAGTGCGCGTGAGTCACATTGCCGATAGTACCAACATTTCACCAGATAATTTTGTTGGCAGCATCTTATGTTATTTTTTCATAAAATTACAAAATAACTTCATTTATTCTGCAGAAAAGAGAAAAAAATAACAAAAGAAAGGCAAGATTATTCCTGCGAACTGTAGTCATTTTTGGTCATGAAAGAATGAATACACTTCTCACTCATCAAAACAACCCATTCCTACATAATTTGTTGTTAGATAATTAAAACTCTTTCCAGTTTTTACATAAACAACTTATTGTAAGATTGCATAAAAACGCATTGAACTTTTGCATACACATTTTACAATAAGATAATTATCTGCTGCACAACAGGTTTTAGCTGACCCACTGGTCAGCTTACTTGAACATAATTCTTAATACTTACTGAAGGTTTTGCCGCAGGTTGGGCTTGTTGAAATCATTGCTGACAACCAACCACATATATACGTACATATGTAATTTTAAGCTAGAAATAAGTCGAATTATCAGCCAGACATCGCGCGCATCATAGACTGCGAGCGCAGTTTACGTAATACATCTGCGCCAATCAATTATTTTTTGTAACAAATCAAACATTTGCCCCAATTACTATTCTTCCTATTTTCTTTCTCGTTTCTTTCTAATTTCTTTCATTTTCTTTCAATTTTCTTTCATTTTCTTCCTCTTTTCTTAAAATTTTCTTTTAGTTTTCTTTATGAGTTTCTTTCTTTCTTTCATTTTTCTTTAAATTTTCTTGGCACTTTTCTTTAAATTAAAATTTTCTTTCTTTTTCTTTCATTTTTCTTTCCACTCAAATAAAGACTTAGCTGTAGATAAAACAGTTTGTATCGAAGTTTCATTCATTATACATATCTTCTAAGCCATGCGCTGCCATTAACAACGCTTCCGGTTAACTTTATGCCAACCCAAAGGCTATCGGCATGACCCTCAGCAACCTGATGCTTTTGGTTTTGGTTGGTGTATAATCACTAATCACTAGTATACGTACTCTTTCTATTCTTTCTAATCTACGAAAGCATGCAAGTCAAAAACTGATAATATTGTTTTGACAATTATTGCTTTACAAGTTTGTAGACTAGTCTCTCAAACATGCAAAACTTAGTTCGAATATGCCCGCAATATCAAATATTCGTGAAGCCTACTTTAGAAAAGAGCTATTTGCAACCAACCATGAGGTGAAAAAGCCTAGAATAAAGTTTCATCCACCGTTTTAAGAGCAAAAATATTGGTATATACATGCACAAAAATCAAAATTGTCGTCTGATTTTCTACATTTTTAGTAAATTTTGCCAAATCTGCAACATCCGCACATCCGCATTAAATTTTTGCGGATGCGGATGCGGATGTCAATAAGTTGCGGATCATCCGCGGATGCGGATGCGGATATCCGCGACATCCCTAGAGTATATACAGCGAGTAGTCACAAAATCACTCCACCTGTTTTGTCTCAGGGTTCAGCAATTCTGGTCAGACTTTGGGTATATAGATATTAGGAAAACAAATTTTAATCTAATCCGTTTAATTCATTTTAGGAATTGGCTCTAAGAAATTTATGATGATGATGGGGACATAATTTATGATGATGATGGGGAAATTATGTAAAACAATCGCGCCGCATTCTCATTGTCAACTTCTTTACAGAATATTCCAATAGAAATTGAGTATTATGATGAAAAATAGAACAAGTATGTATATTATATATACACGAAAATAACTGGACCCGATGCGACCATTAATTTGATCCGAATTCAACAACATCTAATAAAGTCCAATCGCTAGCAGGATGACAGTTCAGCCTTCGGAGCCGCAAGAAACTCAATGGACATCGCTCAACTCTGATTGGTCTGAAACAAGAAAATGGAAAAGTATGAAATAACTTAGAATAAAATCCACCAAAACATAATGTAAAATTCAATTCCAGCTTTTAAGAGCAATAAATACCATTCAGTGTTGCACAAAAAAGACATAAGGGTACACCAGCGTGGCCACAAAACGAAGAAGGAAAAATTAGGCAGAAAACTTTAAGTTTCGTATGTTAAAAACTAAATTCCGGATCAGTTAAAAACTCAACTTCTTCTGACTTTTCGGCCAAACTTGTCACTTATAGAGAACTGCACTTGCAGTTTCATCTACACATGGGGGGCGACAGTATCGCAGCGATGGTATGTAGCTGGTCATGGGTTGAGTATGGGATGGGTGGGAAACTTTGTGCCACAGTCGGTGATTCGTGTACTGACCCGAAAAACCGGACAAAATTCAAACGCAATTTCCCAGAAATACGGCTGCTTAATGTAATCCCATTCGGTAGAAGTAGCAATGTAAACAATGCACACTGCACAGTCTGCAGAAGGGGTATCTTAAAGTGGGTGATCGGAGAAGAAAAAGAAGATTCCTAAACTCTACGTCCGAGCACAAAGTCTAAGCCTGAAGCCTAATCTAAGGGCAAATAAGGCAAACCTGAAAATGTGCAACCGTCACAACTGTCATATATACAACAGGTACAAAAGATCTTCCGATCACCACTATAAGAATTCCTGCAGATGTACCATACACTGTACAGCACTGTACTTATACTTGTAAAAATTAGACCAGGGCATCAACTAACAACAATCAATCATCAAACACGGTCAGGGGTTGACACGGCTCAAAATTTTGGACCCGCGACCGAACCCAACCCGCGGCTGCACGCTTGTGGGTAACCCGTGACCCAACATGCGCCGTAAAAGCCGACCCGCGACTCACTTTGACCGACCATTCTATTATGTAACCGACCTGATAATTTTTTTTCGCTGACGCCAAGTATAACTTGCACATTGTACATTATTTAGGATGACACATTGCCACTCTGAACGAATGAAATGGAACACTGAACGGCACTATAACCCAGATACTCAAAAGTATGTAAAATTGGACTCCGTTATGGTAATTTTTTCAGGTTTCCCGGGTCGGAAAAAATTTAGCGACCTGTGCAGCCTGAATACCTGCGGGCTGTCCCACAACTTCAATTTTCCAACCCAAACCCAACGCAACCCGCGTCCACCCCTGAGCCGGTAGTGTCAAAATGGCGGGTCAAAGGTGGGTTACGAGTCGACTTATAGAATGCGGCTTCGGTCGTGGGTTAACCACGAGCATCAAGCCACAGGTTGAGTTTACGGCTTGTGCAAAAATTTTGACACACGTCCACCCCTGCAATGTGTCCACTCAGACCGGTACACTGGATCGGGACCATACATGTAGGAGTGGGGATGGGGGGGGGGCAAATTTAGTGAAAATGGCACTTATTTGGGTAAAATTTACAAAATTTTGGAAAAGTTAGGGTATTTCTGGACGATCAGGGGAGCGGAGGGTCTCCAAAATTTGGCCAGAGTGGGCCCCCAAAATGTTGACCCCGTTTCGTGTATGCTCGGGACAAGCCTCCTCCACCTGCACGAACATGTGCCCTCAAACTATATACACAAGTTGCCGTTTATATACATATGTTGTAAAAATGGCTAAAATTAGGCAAGAAGCCGCTCAATCCCCAAATTATCAGAATTTTGCATGAAACTCATTTTCAAAAAAATGTGGAAATTTTGACGAACAAAATCCAGAGTTTTGATTCCGAACAAGACCCACCATACTGAAACCCTTGTGATCACAATATGGTGAAAACTTATGTATATATGTACTTTTAAAACAAAACAATCAGCCCTTCATAAACATAACCACAAACAAGCAAAATTAAAATTTAGTATATGTGCATACAGTATTGTGCAAAAAAGTAAACTGTTTGTCGGCGTACGACGAGCTTCAGCCGTCGCGAAAAGTGACCAAGGTGAGACGGAAAAATTTTTCTTCAAAAGTGCTCCTTAACACATTTTCAATGCAAAAAATTGAAAACTTTTGGATCGTCACTTTACAGCCACCGTTCGTCACTTTTTGCGAAAGTTGGTCACTTTTTGCGAAGATTGAAGCTCGTCGTACGCGGACGAGCAGGGAACTTTTCTACGCACAGTACTGTACCTGTTGCACTTACAATAAGCAATATCTGAACAAGCACTTTTGTTGACGAGACATATATATATTTGTGTCACGACGAAGACTGTTAGTATTATTTTACCGTTCCGGTAAAATGTGGCGCGGCTAGACCATACTGTTTGAAACGAGTGCAATATTGCCGCAAGAGTGATTCAACAAAATGAATTGTGGTCAGCCCTGCCGCGGAAGTTTAATTTGAGCAGTCCACCCTGAGTAGTGAGTACAGTGCATTATAATAGTTTATTTCTACAACTTTATTCGTAACCTGTCCCTAACCACACTTGAAGTCACACTGCACAAACCTAAATAGTCGTACTATCAGTCATTTTACCAGACATGAATACAGATAAGCAAAATAGTTCACATCTAGTCAATGTATACAGACATATATACCTATTTTACTATTGACGGAATTAAACCTACAAGTTATGTCCAATCTGCAGGATTTGATCTGAGATTTGGCATGTCCAATGTGGTGCTAGCAGAACATATGACAAGGCACCGAAACTAAATGGCATCGCTCTGCACCACTGGTAACAAATCAAACTTTTTAATCCAACTGTAGTAACTCCATCGATCTGCCACGACTGACGACGTGCAGGGCACGTGGTAAAAGGCAAAAACGGAATTGATTATCACTTCGAAACAAAAATTGTTCGTTTTTAAACTTATAGGGTGTTTAGGGTGTTTTGTTTGACTGTCAACTTTAGCAATTTAGTTTGCAAAGGTAACGACTATTATGAAAACTATTACTCTGTCACACCGTTTCGATTAGGTATCAATTTTAGACACGCATAGCCAGACACACACCCACACACACCACGTATCAAACAGTTGCTGCCTCTGCGTCACAGACTGTATATCACTGCACTGAAACTAAAATCAAACCAATACAACAACTAACCCAAACTATCCAGAATCATCAATGAATCAATACTCCGGTTTGCCAAAACCGTGCTCATTTCGTCTATCGGCCAGATTATCCTGACTACTATCAGTTCGCCCCATTACGGGGCAATGGGGGACTGCGGTTTTGCTATGGGGCCAGCTGTGGGGCGGTTGGGGGGTGCTGGAGATAGTGGCTGCCCCCTCCATTCGCCAGGCGGAGAAAGCATAGCCCAGTCTCTCGTGAGTGGCGGGCAGACAACCGTACGGGGGGGTCCAGGGGCAACTGGCGTCGTAGTCCGACTGTAGCACCTGCCACAGAAAGTCGATGTAGTGAGAGGCCAACCGCAAAGTTTGGATTTTGGAAAGTTTGTCCGAGGGCAAAGTTGGTATGATTTTTCGGAGCGAAGCAAACGCCTCATTCAGCGATTGAGTTCTCTGTCTCTCCCGTACGTTGGCCTGGATTCGCTGGTGCTGAAGCTCTTCATCGCTTACCGGTTTTTTCCGGTTTGCCACAGCCGAGCGGTTCCCACGCCCCCCGGTCTGACCGGTACTGTTTCTTCGCTGGTATTTCTTCCTTTTCGTCGACGTCGTCGTGGCATTTTCCGGTTTTCTCACGGTACCGGTTTCAAGATCATAGAAAACCGGCGGAGAATCGTCATAGCACAGAACCGGTGCTGGTTTCGAACCGGTATGATAGGCAATGTCGTCAAAACGCAGATGTTTCGCAGAAGCAGCTGCTGCCGACTCTACCTGGTTCTCGCCGGGTTCTGATTTGACTAAAATAACGGCGTTTTGATTATTTTC
>JASANF010012182.1:0-42314 GCA_030248245.1 Trissonchulus sp. WLG1_4 | reverse complement strand
GAGGGTTTTAGACATGACGTCAGCGGTGCACGTCCGCAAGTTTCAACTCTGTTTTGTTTTGTACTCATATGATGGCAAGAGAACTGTCTGAAACTTTCAATTTCTAAGTGGATTGGATTTATAACCCACCTCGTTTCTGTGCAGTCAGTTGGAAAACCAATGTTGTTTTATTGAGAGGAGAGTGGTGTCTTTTTCTGATGATATAAATTAGTATTTGATGACAAGTGTTAAGTGTATAGGAACCTTTCTGAAATCAAGCCGCTACCGGTTTCTGCAGGACCTGAAATCCCTATAGTCTAGTCTCTAGAAGTATATTATACCCTTCCCCTCAAATGAACACGTCAAATTTCTGTTTGTACCAACAACAAAGCATCGATAAGGCCGACTGCAGAATAGGGTTGAGTGTTCAGTGTGATAAGCCCGGTTCATGCTCGTCCTTGTTCTTTTGTCCTTGAACCACACAAATGTGCTTAATTAGTGTTAAGTCCAGTTTGTATGACGTGTAGAAACATTTAGCCAAAGCAATTCTGTGCATTCGTCACCGCAGCGATAAAAGTTTGTCCTTGTCCCTGTTCCCGTGTTCTTTGGCACAAGTGTTAACCGGGCAATGCGTGACTCTGTATTTTAAGCATAAATTGTTTGTTTCAGTGTGTTGTTGCTGCTAGTGCTGGTGTCTCCCCTGTTGTCGCTGACCCGCCCCCACTGCACCCGCCAGAACGTGCTCACGGCCAGCATCGGCCAGCGGGACATGGACTCCGGACGGGTCAACCTGCACACCTCGCTCAGCACCAGGCTGGGACTACACCAGACCATCTGCTTTCAGGTATATTCTGAGATGTCACAGACGCGGATAAGGCGAGTAATGGCCTTAAATGGTAAAGTGCTGGTCCGCAGATTCAGACTGGACAGTTCCAATTACCCCTCTGGATCGCTTCGATACTGTCTAGTAAGAATCCTCCTCTCTTCGTTGACAGCATTACCTCATTAAAACATTGTACATATAACATAGGATATATATATAATGGCATAATATAACCTGGAAAATATAACATGCATCATCCTGAATGTAAGAAGTGAACAAGCTCTTCTGCTGAGTGAGAAGCGGTAAAATTGCGAGGTCTGAATGTCAATATTCCAGCAAAAATATTAACCGCGGCCACTATTTTGTGGATGAAAAGAATTTTTATTGCTGATTTCTGCACACATTTACTGCTGAGTAGCTCCAAAGTCTCTCAAACAGCAAAAAATGCTGGAAATAGAAAAAATCCAATCAGGAAATAGAAAAAAATTCTCATTCACATATGATCTTAGACTCAAACCCAGGAGCCATAGCTTCCGAAGCCAGTATCATACCACTAGACCACCTGTCCATGTCCACACGATTAAAACATTAAAAAACTTTGGTTATGGTAGGTTGGTACATATGTAAGAAACTTGTTTAAGATACATATCCTAAACTTTTTGGAAGAACATCGATCTTCCGAGTATGTACATATCAGTAAGCATGCACTGGGTCAACTTTTTGGAAGAACATCGATCTTCCGAGTATGTACATATCAGTAAGCATGCACTGGGTCAACTTTTTGGAAGAACATCGATCTTCCGAGTATGTACATATCAGTAAGCATGCACTGGCTCAGCTTTTTGGAAGAACATCGATCCTTCCGAGTATGTACATATCTGTAATCAAGCACTGTCACAACTTTTTCGAAGAACATCCAACTTCCTAGTATGTACATATCAGTAAGCATGCACTGGCTCAACTTTTTGGAAGGAAGCATCCCATCTTCCGAGTATGTACATATCAGTAAGCATGCACTGGCTCAACTTTTTGGAAGAACATCGATCTTCCGAGTATGTACATATCAGTAAGCATGCACTGGCTCAACTTTTTCTGAACGTCAGCCGTATTGTTTCAGGTGTATTTCGACTCGTCGCTGGACGGCGGTGGGAGCAACGTGAGTTCCGAATCCCTTGGTCGCTACAACGGGACACTGCTGTACTCCTTCTCCTTCCGCCAGTTCCACCACCACCACCCCGTCCGTTCCACCTACTCATTCGCCATCCCCAACATACGCTCAACCTGCATCTGCGATTGTCCCGGGGGGGAGGACCACTGCAACTCAAACCACAAGTAGGGTTATACATAGTTCTCTGGCATTAGGTTTTTCGCAATGTTGCTAGTTGAACGGACTTATGGCTGTGAAGCATGTATGAAAATGAATGTATCCCTTGATGCTCGGCTTCAGCCGCCGCGTACAAATTGTATACTGAAACGATTTGGCTAATTTATTGCAACAGCTGACATAAATTTGTCCTTGTCGTGTCCTTTTGTGGTGAGTATAAAGCGTGGTTGAGGATCGAGTTATACTTACAGCCGTACATGCATACGTACATATGTCCCTTACTCCGTTCACGCGGCAAAGTCCACTTTTTAGTGGACTGAAGAAAGTTTTGCTGATAGATTTAGCTTTAAACTGAGCAAGTTCCTGGGCGAAAGAACAGAACATTAAATTGACACAGATACAGTCTGCGTAGCCACGAAATGAGTCATACCTACATTGTCTTTGCCACACTACAATGCAATCTTTTGGGCGGATCATGTAGCAGTGTGACACATTTGTTCTCCGCTCTGACTCACAAACACATTACTACAACCTGGCTGCTACAGTAACCCACCGTACGTGGACTGTTCTGAAAATTTGGATGGGAGTTTGGGGTAGAGGCTATTTGAGACTGATTAGGGGACTATAACAAATTCTATGGGTAAGGAAAGGACAAGGGAGCGATTTGTACGGGGTAGTCCAGCCAAAGCTCCCGCTCGCCAGCCTATGCTATGCAACCATGAATGCTGTGTTGTATCAAGAGTACACTATTGCATAGTCTATTGTGTTTGTGTTGTTGTAGATATGGTAACTGCACGGGTCCAGGTCTGTGCGTGACGACGTACCACGCGAGCGCGGCCCCCTCTGGCTGTGGTGCCCTGTTCTCGGGGGACGGGGGGTCCGAGCTGTGCTGCCAGCTGCACCTGACTCCCTCCCCCGCCTTCCCCCCCTTCCAGGCCGTACACCTGGACCAGCCCAACAGCTACATCCTGCTCAGTTTCCAGCTGTGGCACGACCCCACCGCCTCTGGGGACTTTTCCCAGGCCAAGCTGCTCAAGACCAAGAACTATACCATCTCCAGACTGGGGGGCGAGAGTATCCCCATGAAGGAGGAGAAGCTGAGACTGGAGATCCGGGGGGACGAGCCCGGACAGGAGCTGGGGGAGGGGTCCTATTTCGTGCGCAAGGGGGAGGGCGCAGAGCTGATGACCGGGGTGCCCTTGAACGGGCGGGCGGAGTGGGGGGTGCACAGTTTGGGCTGGTTCCGGCAAGACGAGCACACGGGGGCCTGGCAGGTGCGCAACGGGGCCATCAAGCTGCAGTCTGCTCACCACGTCACGGTGCAGGACTGTAAGGCACAGCGCTACACGGACACCTTCGATGCGGAGTACTACACCACCGACAACCGGGTGTGGGAGGAACCGGTCGGCACCCCCCTGCACCAGTACTACCCCTGGGTCCGGGAGGCCTACCTGCCCAGCCCAGATTCTCGCTACGCTGTGGTGGAGCACAATGACGCCCCAGATTTGGACCTGAGCATCGAATTCGAAGGCCTGCCCAACGTCTTATTTGCATTTCACCATTCCGTCTTGACAGACTTCCATGGGATCATACATCTGGACCGCTACTCCAACCGGTTTATGAACCTAACTCTGGTGGGAGCCAAGGGTACGATTCTGGCCAATGTCTACCACACAACCGACAAGAGCAAGCAAGACGCCGCTCTGAGCGTGGCCGTTGACTCCGGTGAGCCACTGGACGCAGTGCGCATTGTGGAGCTGCCGCCAGCAGTGAACGGAAGCCGCTGGGTGTGTCTGCAGCCGACCGGAGACCCCGAGAACGAAATGTGCAAACGGCTATCGTACGACAGCCAGCCATTGCATTGGTTCACGGTGAGTCACGAGTGGGTGGACGGGGAGGGGGACTGTCCGGGCTGCAACGAACTGACCACCAGTAATTTCCTGAAATATCTGAATCCCAAGTATTGGCTGGACGGCGTGTCTGGGCTGCCCGAGGGCTTGGCCATGGGGGTGGAGCTGACACTCTACCTGCTCATGTGCATTGTGATATTCTGCTTATTTCGCAAGTTCATATGTCCCGTAGTGAAGTGGGGTCTGAAGGCGCCCAAGAAGAAATCTGACAATTGCTCCAAATGCTGATCAATCACTCCGATCAGTCGATGCCATCAATCGCCCATCGTGCCTTCTCTAGTCAGCCTGAAGCTTGAATCTCGTTTGGTGCTCTTCCCGATAATCAACACTTTGGATCTAGACTTTTTTCGAGACTATTGACAATTTCGAGAAATATTCCTTCTAATGGAGATATTGCGATTTTCCAAAACCGAAAACAAGAAAACCAAATTTGAAAACCACAGCTTGTTCTGAAAAAATATCGCCTAGGTATTTGTCCCAAGCCATACTCCATATTTCAGTATTTATTCATGCTCTACATATCATAGTATTATTTTACTACTTTATTTTTCTATGTCAAAGTGTATAAGCTAATGTAAAATAGTTTATAATTTATTAATAAAATTTTATTTTCATGTAGGAACGGGAAATTCAAAGTTTGATTTGCAACAGCTAGCAATAAGGCAACTAATATATTAGGCCTAACCTATGTACCTAAGGTACCATGTGTAGTGTTTGTGACCGGCTGGAATTTTCTGCCGGCCGGCCCGATGGTCGCCGGCCGGCCGGAAAAACCGGCGCCGGCCGGCCGGAAAAACCGGCGCCGGCCGGCCGGTTGAAAACACCGGCCGGCAAACCAGATTCAACCGACTGACGAAATTAAGCCGGCATAACAATCCGGCAGGCTAAGTTTATGCCAAAATGACACTCTGGACTTGGATCAATTGGTTTTATCCAAAAATTTGGCCGCTCCGGGCCGGCCGGCTTTTACACGGCCGACAGGCCGAACTTCTCCGCCGGCCCGGCCGCCAGCCGGCCGGAGCCGGCTGGCGGCTTTCGCGGCCGGTCATAAACACTAACCATGTGGCATGTGCAGTGTGCACCCGTACGGCCGTTCCTGAGTAATTATGTCGACGGTAAGCTTAACGTGTGGAGTTGTCAGTTTTCACGGTGTACTCCCCCCACCGCCCCCCCAGTGAAATTTACCCCTGAAAAAAAGTACACCGGTGCAAATTTTCCTCCCATTTTGAAAAAGTTATACAAGTCATCATTGATTTTGGGCTTACTTTAACTTTAACTTAAATAAAAATGGAAATAACTTTTTTGTCCTAGCTGTCACGGAGTTAAATCATCACCGCAAGAAAATCATCCAGGGTACCTTGGTGCTGGCTCCCATTTGGGTACCTGGAGGGGCCCGTTTGGGTACCACCAGGTACCCATTTGGGACCGGGTCCCGTTTGGGTCCCTTTTTGGCCGTTATTGTGCAACGCATCTACCGGGCTGCCAAGCTGGCAAATGGGAAGAGTGTCATACTCTGAGTGTAGCACCGGAGTAAATTTACACTGGGCGAATATATACTTACACGGTGCACACGGTTGAGAAGGGTCACTTACAAGTCACAACGTTAAAACGTGCACACGTCAAACATCAGTAACCGCGCATATCTGTATATATGGTGTAAAAGGCTTGTGTCTTTTCATCCGACAAAAAAACTAATACACGCAACAGCCAATCAAATTTGAACTCACCTAAATTTCAAACTAGCGGTTGTTTTTGTGCTAAATGGAGGAGTTGGTAGGCTTGGCACTTTGGCAGTCTTCTTAAGGGGGGGGGGCTACCCAGGTCAAAGATCAAAGTTCTCCAATTTTGCTTATTTTCACATATGTAACTCCCCCAAGGCACCTCAACCTCAGATAAGAACAATTAAGCTTGAAGGTGCACTTTTGGTTCAATGCGTTTGTCAGTGTATTTACATAGGCAAAAGTACGCAAAAAAGCCTGAAAGTAGCCCTTAGTTGGACAGTTCTAACACAAACCACATCAAGCCAATCAGGCTGAAACTTAGCAGCATAGTAGCAGCTCAGTCACATGTATGCGCAAAATCGTATGATCCGGATTTTCGATATGTAGTTTCAACTCTAAAATCGAGGGCGAAATGTGAAAAATTTGCCTATTTTTGGGTCCGCAAATTTGAGTGATTTTACATTTGGCGTCACTGCTCAGTGCTCAGGCCATGGAAAAAAATTTAAAAAAATGAATCATAGAGGTTAAGATATGACATTAGACTATCGAATTATGTAAAAATCAGCTTCGTCAGTATCAGGTAACAAAAATTTCGAGTAAAGGAACGCTTTGTGAGCACAAAAAACTTTTCTTTGCGCCTGCCTATACGTAAAATTGAATTTTTGGAAGGCCCTGGTAAAAAATTGGTAAAAGCATTGGTTCCAGTTTGTTACATCTGCGACGCGCCTTCCCTGGGGCTACATTGTGTGCCAATTTGAAGCTATTCGGAGAACCTAAAATTTTTACTTTACAGGTAGCCCGGAGCCCCCCCCCCCCTTAAATCCTGGTTCATACTCGTCCCTAAGCGTTGTCCCTGTCCCTAAGCGTTGTCCTTGTCCCTGTCCCTAAGGTCTATAGGGAATGTCCTTGTCCCTGTCCTTAGAGGTGATTGATTCATACTCCTTGAGGACAAGGGAATAGTCTTTCTCACATGAACTAATGCTCAAACGTCATTGGATAAAATGCGTTTTGTCTAAAGTACCTTGAAAAAGTTAGCAAACCTATTTGTAAGCTGAAAAAAAAAGAAAAGACAAAATTTCGAACATGGGATTCGAACTCTGATACATAGTTTGAGGAGCAAAAATCTTAACAACTTGACTACCAGGTTATGTAAATTTGAACTCTAAAACATCTTTATAAACTTTTAGTATATTTCAGGTTGGTATAAAAATTGAAAACCAAGTATTTTTTACGCAAAAATGTGTTAAATAACCCAAAACTAACGATGGAATCATTACCGCAACACAAGCCCACGACATTCTTTCACTAGTAGTCGAGTTCGTCCGTGATTGGCTGTTCTTCGTATCACATGTAGTCACTGCCGTATTTTGATTGGCCGAGTAGCTTAGGGACAGAGAAAAAGTAGAACATTGGTCAACATTGCTTAGGGACATAGGGACAGTCCTTATGGCTGCTTAAGGACATTCCCTAAGCTGCTTAGGGACAAGTATGAATCAACCGCAGCTTAGGGGCAGGGAAAAGGAAAAGGACACTTCGGAAGTATGAATTAATCTTTTATGAGGACAGGGACAAACCTTAAGGACAGGGACAGTCCTTAAGGACGAGTATGAACCGGGCTTAAGTGTGCATTTTACATGTCTAGACGGTGGAAGGTACTTGGAAAAAAATGGGGGAAAACAAGCTGCAGCAGGAATGCTAACATCTGATTGGTTGAGGCCTACACGTTGCCAAAAAAAGTTCGCGCACGTCGCGACGAAAAAATTTCGGTTGCCTGAAAAATCGCCTGCACGTTGACACAAGGCAATTTTGAAGCAATGCCCGTTGTTTGCACGTTGCCTGGAGGTTGGCTGCTTGAAAATGGACTGCGAATTGCCTTGTGTGACTTGTGAACCCTATTCTAAAGTATGACATTCCAAAAACCCAAGGCTTTTGATGTTTAACAACATAATAGAATTTATTTCAACAGTAACGAATAACAATTAACAAGAACGTAACATTGCATATTTCATTCGTCGACTGTCGTTGAAATCGTCCATGTCCTGTTCAAGAAATAATTCACACTGAGTATTCATTGGTATACTTTCCGTGCCTCCAATTTCCGATTGATCATGTCCTCATGAAGCCGCGCAACTGACTGGTTCACCAGCTGACTGACTGTCTGAACGGACCTTTATAGGACCCTGGCGGCGTCACATTTGCTGAGCACCCGCTGTATGGCTTGTGTGAGTTCTGGCACGCCCGTGTATTTGCCATCGGCCATGAAATGTGCCAGAAACATCAGCAAACTCTGCAGCAACCGTCTCATGCCCTCCACCTTCTCCCATTGGCCCTTTCCGCACCACAGCTCCGCCTCCTGACCAAACACCCGTTTCATCCCCTCTCGGTCATTGGCTGCCGAGATCAGGCCCAGAGTCCGTTTCATGAAGGCCACGCCCGCCTTGTCCATTTCACCAAAGCGAATTATCTAAACACCACAACTATTTTATTACGCTGCTTTCTTGGAAATAATCCTAAACTCACACTTAGTAGCTTAGTAGTTTAGCACTACACGGCTAGAGGTCATCATCCGCGCTTACTTAACATTAACAGTGTACACGTGAAGGATTAGTGACCGCAGACGGTGTAACCCATTTGTTTATATTAATCCGCTCCCCATTTCCCAACGGCAAGTGACCAATGAAAGAACAGTTTAAGGTGGAAGTGTCGTCAAAGCAGTTTTGCTCATAGTTTGGAAAAATGGAGCTTTTTTCCTTTAACATTTTATGTTCACTGAGCAACTAATACAATGCTGTATGGTTACCAAATAATCACTTCTTGTCCAGACACTACCGACTTTGACAAATATAATGGACCAATCGCCATTCGTAAGCCAGACATCACACAAAATGGACATAAAGAAATCAGCAAAACGAGCGTCATATCAGATTGGCCAGCTTGTGAAGTACACATAACGTGTAGACGCACAATTTTTTTCAACAAATAAGAGTAAGAATAAACAGAAAAATACAGGTACAGATCTGTAGATTTCAAAATAAACTTCTAGATATTTTACAATTTCTCATTATTGCTGTGAGTGCCTCACAGTTCACGACAGTTTCACAGTTCAAAAGAGTATAACACAACAGATGTCAGATACTGAAGCACTATGCACTAAATTTTGTGTGCACAAAGTACAGCATATTATGTGCTAAGTCTGTATGAACAAACTAAACAAATAAATGGATTAAGCCCGGTTCATACTTGTCCTTGAGCACACAGGGACAGGGACAAGGACAAATTTTGGTCAGCTACTGTGAATAATTGACACAAGCGTTCTGGCTAATTTTTTGCATACAATCTGCAAATGACCCCATCTTTATTCATGTCAAAAGTTGACTTATTTGGCCAGGCAGTTTTCTTGTAATCGCTTAAGGACAAAACGATAGGGACAAGGACAAGGACGAGTATGAACCGGGCTTTTGTGACGAAATTATCCAATGTGAATAGGTTTTCAAAACGTCATTTTTCCGACTCACTGCACCCTGTATGCTGGACCACTTTTGCTGAAACTTGGCAAAATTATTTGCCTTAACATGTACTTTGAAAATGTAGAAAGAACAATTTCGACCATCTTACTGAACAAGCTTTACAGCCACGCAAAGTCGACTGCTTTCGCGACACCCCCTTAAACCGCAAAAAAATAATCACGAAGGCGTGACTATCACTGATAGAGATAGTGTAACACATAATATTATTTCACAGGTACAAAGGTATCAACGGGGCTTAACAGTTGGTTCTATTGCAATACAGGTTCGAGACCAAACTAGTGATCCGTCTGAAGACTATAGGAGCCTACCTTGAGCACGGATATCTTGACTGCGTGCACCAGGAGCAAATGAGCAGACAGATGAGCCAAATTCTTTCTCTGGGTCGGTTTGAGGCTGGCCAGTTGCTTGTATCGATCCCAGAGGGCGAACTTACAGGTAACCTGCAATAGGTATCATCCGACCTGGGTCTGGGGGGATTTAATTTAATTTAATTATTTCATTTAATTTTCCTAGCAAAGTGCCCAATGCCCATGTAAACTTGGAACACTGAAGAAACCAGTGTTTATTTTTATCAAAAAATTTGCGCAGTCCGACCAAGAGTACATAATAGCTAGAGATCGGCCGCTAAGCCAAGTGTCGGCCCCGGGCCGGCCCGGGGCCGCAGCCATTTTCACCGGGCCGGCCCCGGGCCGGGCCGGGTGGCAGCGGGCCGTCCCCGGGCCGGCCCGGGGCCGTTGAAGTCGGCCCGGGGCCGGCCCGGTCGGCCCGGTCAGCCCCAGCCGGCCGCTGTTTGCCGGGATTCGGCCCGGGACCGGCCCGGTGGTCCCTGGTTGGCTTCATCAGTAATAAAGACTGCTAAAGTCCAAGGACGACTGTAGCACACTAATAATTTACATACAACTGTAACTTTTTGCATTACAAACACAAAACTGCCTCTTAAAGGTATCAAGTGTTATTCCCCAGCTGTTGCTTTGATAAGATAGCGCGAGCTCTCGGACCTTACATTCTAGCTGTAGAATGAATCAATGAATAGCAGACGCCGAACGGAAAGCTAAAAAACTGAAACTTGTATCAGTTTTGTTGTAGGTGGGGTGCACCCCATAAAATAAATCAATAAACGTAAGTCTCAGCTTAGGCGTTTACAAAAAGCTTCAACTGCATTGTTGCAGCACACTTGAGTTAATTTATAAATTTAAGCCTGAGATACATAAGTCTAGTAGTCCACCCGCCATTGGTGTTAGTTCCCGCTCACAGCACTTATTTTTCAATACATTCACATTAAACTGAAGACAAAGCTAAATAGTTGCCGTGAAGACCAGTTGCTCTACGGGGGTTTGTTTGTGACGTCCATTCTGTATGTATAACTTCATTAGATTGGTTCGAGGCTGAAGCTCCACCCCGCGGCTCGGTCGGCCCGGTCGGCCCGGCCCGGTCAGCCCGGTCGGCCCGGGGCCGGCCCGCTGCCACGCGGCCCCGGGCCGGTGGCGGGCCGCGGGCCGCCGTGCAGCCGGGCAGGGCCGGGGCCGGGCCGTCTGACTGAGCGTCGGCCCGGGGCCGGCCCGGCCCGGTCGGCCCGCCACCGGCCCCGGCCGATCTCTAATAATAGCATCTCACTCTATATAGAAGAAGAATGAGACACTCTCCAGCCTGCCTGTGTTCTAGCACAGGCAGATACGCTGGTCGTTTTCAGGCTACATGGTGACATTCTGTGCAACATGTGGCTGGTCAATCAGAAGCAAGCTACCATTCTCTGATTGGTCCGACGCCTGTGCACGTGCTCCAATCATAATACGAGATAGGGATAAAAGGTTAATAACTCATTATTCATAGTCTGCTTGCAAAAAGATTAAAAAGGTTTGCAAATACCTTTGGGGATATTTTGGCAAACTTTCAGCGAAATTGATTGAGAAACTTTTAAGAAATTCAGAAAAGTTTATAGCTCAAAAGTTTCTCAATCAATTTCGCTGAAAGTTTGCCAAAATATCCATAAAGTATTTGCAAACCTTTTTTAATGTTTTTGCAAGCAGACCATGAATAAATAATGATTTATTAAGCTTTTATTCTTATCTTAATGCTTATCAACGCATCAGCGATTATATACTAAAGTGTGTTACGCAAGGAATCTACACGCTGATTGGCCAGCCACATGTTGCACAGAATGTCAACATGTAGCCTGAAAACGGCCAGCGCATCTGCCTGTGCTAGAACACAGGCAGGCTGAAGAGTGTCTTACTCTTCTTCTATATAGAGTGACATGCTATTATCTACTCTTGGTCCGACGCATATACTCGAAACTTCTGCGTCATTTTGAAAAAAGTGCGCAAAGCACAAAAAATGTCATCGGCATATTTAAGACAAAAGTAGTCGACTTTTAATGATCGTATGACACTGGCCGTCTAAAATTACAATATAAGGGGGTTATTTTTTAAAAAAATTTTCTTCAAAAACTGTGTCTTCTGTTTTTTTCGCGGTCTACCGCACGAAAACCAAGTTCTAGCTTTTGGGACCTTATAAGTAGAGATTGTGCCTCAATCCAACTTTATTTTGGAAACAACTACCAATACAACAAGACAACCTATGAAGAATTCTATACACCACGAAGTTTAATACCATGAAAATCCTTGTATTAATTCTTAGATAATAATATGGGCGGACCAATAATATGTAATCAGGGTTTTTTTTTCAAAAAATTTTGTGTGCATAATTGTGCAAAATTTTAATTTTAGTGTGCAAAATTTTATTTTTTTGTGCAAACTGTTTAATGTGTTTTCTTCGCCTATATAGAAGCAAATATACGCGTTTTTATACCTCCAGAGGTGCGTACGTATCAGTGGCGTACCCAAAAAAATGTCGGGGGAGGGGAGGGAATGAATTTTTAATTTTTTGTAATGGGTGAAAAGGCACCTTTTACCAATTTTAACAGTCATAAAAGGCCTTACAAACGCAAGATTACTAAACCAAAAAGGTGTAGGGGTCTGGGGGCTGCTAGCTCCGAGAAAAAAATTGGCGATTATTCCCAATTTTTAGGCCAAATTTGGTCAACTGGAGACGTATCAGAAATTTTTTCCGATAGAAAATTAAAACGAAAGATATTAAGTAACGTCACATCAGACAGTGTATATAACGCAAGTAAAGGTAGCATAATATACTCGTGTAGACATGTAAATGCTGCATAATGTACTCGTGTATACATGCATATTGCATAGGCTTTGATGAAAGATATATAATAACAAGGCCTAGTAAGCCGCAGAGTCGCAGGGGTCTGGGGGCTGCAGCCCCCAGAAAAAAATTGGGGAAAATTTTGATTTCTTTGCCAAATTTGGTCATTTAGAGACATATCAGAAATTTTTTTCCGGCCGGACCATAAAAACCAAAGGCGGCACCCATGTGTAAAAAATGCAGAATTTTTTTATTTCTCGGGCAAAATTTGGTTAATTAAAGCCGAAACGGAAATTTTTTGACCGGGCCATAAAATTCGAAGGGGGCAGAATGTGTAAAATTTTACAAAGAAAAAATTTCTGAGGCAACAATTTTCAACATCCTCCCTTGGTATACATATATATATATGGCATATGCCCTTGTTACGTCATATCAAATCATATCAGCGGCAGATCTAGGAATTTTTCAGGTTTACTGGAGCAATTCCCCCGACTTCGTGAGCCAATTTAGTTTAGAAACGTAGATGACGTAGTTTGTGGAGGTATGGGAGCTAGAGACTTATGGTTTTTGACAACGTGTAATACGATTTTTAGAAAATTAAACCTCTAGCATTTTGAACAGCAATTGCGCAAATCATGCGCCATTTGCCAAAAAGCAGTATAAAAAGCTGCCGCCGTTGATGATGCCGCCAGTGATGTCAGTAGATGCAGGGGTCTGGGGGCGACAGCCCCCACAATTTTTTTCGATTTTGCATTAAAAACAGTGCATTTTCTGCATATCCCAGGCCCATCGGTCACTGTGCATTATTGTGCAAAATTTTAATTTTTGTATGCAAAATTTTAAAAAAGTGTGCATTTGCACAGGGTTTTGCACAAAAAAAAACCCTGTATGTAATATATAATTAAATGCAATCTGCTAATAATCAAAATCCGGCTACAACCTTGAGACCCAGGGCCTTATCCAAAATTGGATTTAACGGATTAGATTTTAAAAAATTTTGTTAATAACACACTACAGAACAGGGTTTATTTTTTCATTTTTTTCTTGGTGGCCAGCTGGCCACTAGACCCAAAATTTTAGTGGCCAATGCAAAAATTTAGTGGCCAATGTGAAAGATGCGTTAAAAATTTACTGAGTTAAAAACACTGAAAATTACCTAACCCAGAGGCAAATGTGGAAAGTTTACAAAATTTTTTGACATTACAAACCACGAATTCAAAGGATCATAAAACCAAAGGGGGAACCTTGGGTAAAAAATCACAAGGAAAAAATTTCGAGAGGGGAATTCCCCCATTCCCCCCTTGGGTACGCCCTTGTTATATACTACACATGCTGTCATGAAAGACAAACCCACAAAGTCGCAACGTGTCTGGGGGCCGCAGCCCCCGAAAAAAGGTCGAATTTGGTCAATTGGAGACGTATCAGATTTTTTTTTTCAGAAGACAGGAAAGGCAAATCGAAAGGGGCAACGTCACGTTACAGTGTATATATATATATATATATATTACACAAGTAGGTAAATGCAGCATAATGTACACTCGTGTATATACACAATGTCTTTGCGCGTGCTCATTGCGTGTAACTTTGAGAATATAGCAGAACCTAAAATTCACTTATTCAGATAGCCCCCCCACAAGTCAATGATAAAAATCAACAAGTATTTACAACAAAAATTAATATTGCTGTTAACGAAACCGAAATAACTAGCGCGATACAATGGAGCAGACTCAGATGACAGTGCGTAATCATTAAACCTCAAGAGTCAAGAATGCGCAGCATACATACATTGTGTGTATTGATAGCCTGCAAGGGGGTCTGGGGGCGAGAGCCCCAAGCCGGGCGATTTTTCTGATTTTGAAACACATTCTTCATTTTAAACTTCACTTTTTGGTGGCCAGATTGGCCACCAGCCCAAAATTTTTAGTGGCCAATCCATAATTTTAGTGGCCATGGCCACCAGTTTGGCCCAAAAAAAAAACGCTGCTACAGAATTGAAATAGCAGGGTGAAATTTTGCCGTACAAGTTTTACACGAATTATCTTGGAGTGTGCCAAGTTTCAGTAAATTCCGTTTACTTGACGTTGCGTTATTAACGAAATAAAGTTAAATCTAATCCGATAAATCCAGTTTTGGATCAGACCCCCAGTTTCATCAGACTGTGTGAATGAGACCAGCTTGACTGGACTAACCTGAAACCGCTGATGATATTGCGTGAGTCTGGCCAGCAGGTGGGCGTAGTAAGGGTTGAAGGGGGTCTCCTGGAGCGCGGCATGGACGCACACATGGACCATCTCCCGCTCTTGGGTCCCGCGAAGGCCCAGCTTCAGGAGTTTCTCAAACGCGTCCACAAAATCCTGAAAAAACAGCCACCGCACACAATGCAGTTGAGACTTGCGTTTGCAGAAGATAACAGACCATTGTGATGCTAAATTCTACTGCAAAGTATGGGTATTTAATATGCGCATGCGTTGCGTAGAGTTCCTTCCTTAAGGAAATTTCGCGCGCCGGGTCCGGGCCGGACCGACCTCTATGCTCGCGGGCCGGGCCAGTGGCGGGCCGGGCCGCGTCGCGGGCAGAGTCTAAAAAATACCAAATTTTTTCAAATAAGCCAAAACTTTTGAAAAAATCTAAAAAACACGACTATAAGCTAATTGACACACGTAAACACTCTGAATATGACAATACAGCAGATTATTTACGTGCAAAACAAATAGCGTTAGTTTAGTTAGGTTTGCAGAGGATCATTTAGAATTTCTGATTGAATATTACATACATAGCACAATCGTTGCTTAAAACATCACAGACTTTGAACCAATTTTAAAACTACTATGTTCGTTTTGCCAGCCATGGTGACTGTTTTTCAGTCCTACACTTACACGCAACAGCTGAAACATTTTGGGTATCCTTCCCCCTTGGTAGTAGGACCTCTCTGAGTCTACTATTGACCCCACCAACCACCATCTTTCAAAACGGACAAAATTGACCTAATGTTGTAAGTAATGGCCTCAGCGGCCGTGCATACTAATTTCAGTCAATGCACTGAAACTGAAAATGCAAGTAAATCATGCTCAGTTTCAGTGCATTGAACTGCACTGCTGATAATCAGGGTTGGCGCGATAGCGCCCAACCCTAGAATAGGAAAATTTAGCACTATTGCGGATTTTGAGAATTTGAACTTTTTGTAGCTCAAAATATAGAAGAGCTTTTTACACGAAATTTTGTGTGTGTACACCCCTTGGCAATACCTAAGTGCTGGCAAAATTTCAGCCGGATCGGTCAAGTATTTTCTGAGATACCCCCGGGGACCCCCCAAAATTCACGGACTTTCGCTCTTTTTTTTTTTTCCCAGAACTTTTCTCGTCGGTAGTTCATCCGAGCGACACTTTTTTTGGTTTTTTACATTTCGTATAGCCTGCAATAGACACGGAAGAAATGGTTTTGCTCGGGTGTTTCCGTGAGAGGCTGTGCTGGGAGGGGGGAAACCCCTTTTTTGGGGTCCAAAAAATGATTAAGTACGAAAAAGTTTAGCACACTTTTTAAGAAGTTGCGCAAAACGGCCAGTCATGGTCTTTTGCATGTGAGGTGGTACAGTAGTGGAATAGAAACTAACATGGGCTTTTTTTGAATTTCGGCCTATAAGCCCCAGGGCATGCCCATACCCCCCGCCACGTGTATTACGGGGGTAGGTTCGCTACGGGCAGTGGAGCTATCATGGTTATAGCTGGAGGTCTGTCGTTTTGTATACGAATATAAACCCATATGCTGTGCATTCACTGGTATTATCACTTTCTTGTTCAGATGTTGAATAGTCCCCTAGACGGTACCCCCCTGTTGGCTGTATGTCATGTATGCGCGTACGTATCTTAACAGTAGAATAATTAGGTTTGCTGTTTGTTTTTCATGATAGTTGACGTTTTTTCGTGTAATATGGATTGTGGAATTGCGAACATATCATATTAATACCCATTGCCCCACAGATTGCCCCCCCCAGGGTGTTCCCATAGGGGACTCGGGACCCTTTTGGATTTTTGGGGTCAAAAATTTTTTTCGAGTTTATTCTCAAAAATTTGTCTCTAGGGGTAGTTTGGTGTCCTGAACACGAATCTGGGATTTATTTTTGCCTATACCCACTCTGGACACCCATGGCCCCCAGGGTGCCACCTAGGGGGTCAAAATGGGTAAATTTTTTCGAATTTGAAATTTTGATGTCCATTGGGGTAATTTGACCCCCTGAACACGAATCCGAGGTTAATTTTTGTCTGTGACTCTCGTGAACTCTCCTACGACCCCCTCCTAGGGTACCCCCCTCAACGGATCCAAGGGGTCAAGTTTTGAAAATTCGGATTTTGATGTTCATAGGCCAAATTTGACTCCCTGAACCCGACTCTGAGGTCTATTTTTGTCTATGACGCTCGTTGACTCCCCTGCGACCCCACCACCTCCCTCAGGGTACCCCCTCCCCGACACGTGTCCAAGGGGTAAAACTTTCAAAACTTGAATTTTGATGTCCCTGATTACGAATCCGTGGTTTGTTTTTGTCTAGAACCTACCTGGATTCCAACACCCCCCGAACGGGAATCGGAGGGGTCAAATTTTACATAGGTATTGTATATACATGTACACATGTACACTTACGTACATATATACTACAGTGGTCCGCTTCAGGCAGTGAAGACGTCATAGCTATATGTAGTGATATGTTCTGTGCTTCGTTTCCACTACAGCGGAAAAAGAGAGTGGACTAGTAAAGAAAAATGCCCTTGTCGGGCGGCTCCTTGGGTAGAATAGGTTATTGTCTGTCTAAAGCGGAAAAGTGCTTAGGCTGAGCTTGTAAAAGCATTGGTACAAGACTTTATTAACGAGAATATGCAATTCGTGTGAGCTCGTCAAAGTAGGTGGACTAGGTATACCTGTTGAGAATAGGAATATGATCTTCGTAGGGCAGACACTGTTTTCCGCACCCTATTCGCGCGAACTTACAGCCCGTTCTGGGTTTGTTTCAACTGTATTTTCTTATTATTATTGTTGTAAAGTATATATGCTTGATAAAAAGGTTCTGTGAGATAACGGCAGACCTTATCCACATCCTTAACTTATCGTTTGATCAAAATATATGTATATGTACGTAGTAAGCATCTTACTTCATTCAACTTACTTCATTCGATCATATTTAAATTATGCATATTGTGTTAGATGTGTGTAAGCTACAGTAGGAACAAATTCATAATCTGAGAGTCCATTATCGAAAAACAAGAGCTTACAAGAAACTGCGACCTAAATTGACCCATTTATGGCGTGCAAAATACATTGGTGCGAGGTAGGGTTTTCAGCGTCCTTGTCAGCCGAGAACCTTAGCAATCCCTGACCGATTGTTTGCACACCTTCGAATTATTTCAGCCGTTCAGCCAACAGTCGACATTTCAGCTAAAATTATTATGAGTGCCCGCTGTAACGTTTTTGCCATTTGCCAATGTTGAGTTAGTGTAAAAAACGCCTCTATGTTACATGAGCACATGATATAATTTAGCTGAAGGTCGCGCGAATAGGGTGCGGAAAACAGTGTCTGCCCTACGAAGATCATATTCCTATTCTCAACAGGTATACCTAGTCCACCTAGTTTGACGAGCTCACACGAATTGCATATTCTCGTTAATAAAGTCTTGTACCAATGCTTTTACAAGCTCAGCCTAAGCACTTTTCCGCTTTAGACAGAAATTAACCTATTCTACCCAAGGAGCCGCCCGACAAGGGCATTTTTCTTTACTAGTAATATTAGCTTGCGTGCTGATGCATCGATTGTGTGTGCATGTTTGTGTGTGTGTGTGTGTGTGTTAAACTGGCTGCATGGACTGCAGGCAGATTAGACAAATGACAACAAGTGAACTGCATGAATTGTGTTGTCAGAATAGGTATGTGCTATGTAGTTAACAGAAATGGCGAAATGCCATAACCACTTTTCTTCAAGACAGGATGTAGGTACTGAGTACTACTGTTGTTTTGATACCATTTTGATACTTTTGATATAAATATGATACTTGGGTATTAATACTTTTGATACCGGTATCAATATTAAAATATCAAAAGTATCATATTTAAATTATGGTATCACATTTAAATTATTTGGTATCATATTTATATCATATTTAATTTTTTTCCGAGTATCAAATATCAAAAGTATCATATTATTTAAATTCGGGGGGCAGCTGGTGCCTACCAGACGTGAGCACTAAGTCCCATAAAAATTATGCTCACAGGTCCCCCTGTTACGCTCTTGTACCGTAGCGACAGGGTTCTTATTTTTTAGTTTTTTTTTGTATTATATAATGCATGATATTATACTTCGTTGGCTGCTTGCACTTTATTAAAACTCACTCTCGCCTGAAATTGCATGCTTGCACTGAGCCCTGTCCTGCATACGGTCCAAGAGTAAGCAGAAGGCCAGCGTAGGGGCACAATAACACATGTTTTAGGAGCTTGCTTAACCGCTTTTGTTTCAGTTCCTGTGGTGAGTGTCCTTTGCTTGTTGGTATAGTATGCAGTAAAGTAGCTTGGCCGTTTGCCCTTAATTATCAGTCCCCTCCCTCTGGTATGTGGTGTAGGCTACGCATGTATATATAAACTCTAATGTTGCATGCTCATATAGCTCTTTCTTGATACTTTGCTGGTTTTTCGCTTTGGCTTGCTAGTTTTAGGCAAAGCGGATTGACTAGCGACATTCGTGACAAATGTACTTGGACACGGCGTTAAAAACATGAAACGTCATCATTTGGTAACTTTACCAGAAAATAAAGTAAGCTTCTTCGGTTTTTTGGTCGGTGTAGGCGCGCTAATTGCGCCTGAACTCTAGAATTATAATATATATAAATATATATCAAAATATCGAAATTGTATAAGACAAAATAGACACAATCTGGTGCTCGCTTCTTAGTTACCTTTTTGCATGAGCGCTAATTATATAATGCTTGGTGATGGCTTGCTTGTGGGGGGCGGGCTGTTGTAGTCTGTGGCTGTTTTTTTTAACATCAGCTAACCCAGTGGCATATTTTTTGCTTTGTTATATATATCTATTATGTATTTTCTTGCAGGTACCAAAAAAAACACAACACTTTATTTGTTTATTTTTATTTTTAAAATTTGTCCATGTAAGGACGGCAGCAACGGTCTTGGGTGTGTGCCTTCGGGTATTCGGGGAAACCTCTAAATTACCAGGGCAGCGCAAAAAAAATCGATATTCACCACCTTAAACACTTCAAATTGCAGAACAAATGCCAGCCAAGACATATATTGCACATTAACTACCGTCATGTATGACGGATGATTTTCTCGGCGCTAGCCCTGGGGAGGTCGAGACCAACCGACTAGGGGATAAATTATCTCCTCTCGGTCCCCTGTCACCTGCCTAGGGCTGCGTGCACTTCAGTAGCAAACACTAGATAAAAAATAACATGCTGCCACATACGCGTTGCTCTCCTGCTCCGGGCTTGCCCCAGGACAGGCTGACTAAACGAAACTCGCAGAGGGTATCAATGTCAGGGGCACTCGTTGAAAAAAAATTATTTAAATTCAAGGTATTGTATTTATATCATATTTAAAGTTTTTCCGAGTATCAAATATCAAAAGTATCATATTTAAATTCCAAGTATCATATTTATATCATATTTAAATTATTTTGCGGTATCAAAACAACAGTACTGAGTACTGGATGCAATACACACTAAAGTTCGACCAAAAATGATGAACCCTCAGACAAAACTACTCGTTGTACTCTTGATGCTTGAAATTCGTTATTTTTGTCATTAAATCGCGTGTTTCTGTTTGTGTCAGGGTCCAGAACTTTTTGGTCAGACTTGAATAATGTTGAAACGGTGATCAAAATTTTACATAGCAAGAAGTAAGAAAAGGTAAGGTCAGGGTTTTTTTTGTGCAAAACCCTGTGCAAATGCACACTTTTTTAAAATTTTGCACAATAATGCACAGTGCCCGATGGGCCTGGGATGTGTTCAAAATGCACTGTTTTTAATGCAAAATCGAAAAAAATTCGGGGGGCTACCGCCCCCAGACCCTTGCATATACTGGTATCACTGGCGGCATCCAGGCGGCGGCAGGTTTTTATATATACTGCTTTTTTGCAAATGGCGCATGATTTGTGTAATTGCTGTTCAAACTGCTAGTTTTATTTTTCTAAAAATCGCCCAGAAATTTTTTCCTCGTAAAATTTTGCACAATTTTTACACCTTTTACACTATTTTACACAAAAATGTTACACATTTTTCCCCTTGGAATGTTATGGCCCGGCCATAAAATTTCCGTTTACTTTAGTCTTTAATTAACCAAATTTTGCTCGAAAAATAAAAAATTTCTGCATTTTCAGGGGACTGCCGCCCCACCCAGCTCCCAGCAATAACCCAGGTTCAGGTTCCTAAACAAGTGTTGATGAATATGTTTTTCAAGGCAAGATTTATTTCAAAATTCTACAAACGCTCTAGCTTCTTGGGACTGCCGCCCCTAGGCCCCGCAATAGCGCAGATTCGTCAGCAAAGTGTTGCTTAAATTTGCTTTTTTAATGCAAATTTTATTTCAAAACTCCACAAAAGCTGTCGCTTCTGGGGTCTACCGCCCTAAGACCCCCGCCAATTATGGCGAACACATTTTTGCAAGATAAAGTTATGGGAGGTGGGTCGGCTTCCTCTCGCTCAAAAATTTCTTGGATCTGCATCTGACAGCCATTGTGTTAATGCCAGTAATTTCCAATATTTAGAATTTCAGCACACCAACATAAACATAGCCGCCACAGTAGCAACCAGCAAGGACGTACCCAGGGTGGACGGATGGTGGGAAATGGGAATCCCCCCGAAATTTGTTCCAAGTGATTTTTTACACAAGGGTCCCTTCTTTGGGTTTGATGGTTCGGTCGGAAAAATTATCTGATGCGTCTCCAATTGACCAAATTTGGCATAAAATTCAAAATTTTTCCCATTTTTTTTCCGGGGGCTGCCGCCCCCAGACCCCTGCAACTTTGTGGTATACAAAGCCTTGTTATTACATATCTTTCAACAACGCCTACGCATTTATACATGAGTACATTATGCTGCATTTGCATGTCTACACAAGCATATTATGCTACATTTACTTGCGTTATATACACACTGTCTGATGTGACGTTACTTACTATCTTTTGTTTCAATTTTGCTGTCTGAAAAAATTTCTGATACGTCTCCAGTTGACCAAATTGGGTCTAAAATATGAAAAAATCGCCAATTTTTACTGGGGGCTGCCGCCCCCAGACCCCTGCAACGTATTGGTTTAGTAATCTTGCGTTTGTAAGACGTTTTATGAGTGTTAAAATTTCTAAAAAGTGCCTTTTTTGACCCATTACAAAAATTGAAAACTCATTCCCACCCTCGAAATTTTTTTCTGGGTACGCCAATGATACGTACGTATCTCTAGAGGTATAAAAACGCGTATATTTGCTTCTATATAGGCGAGGAAAACGCATTTACAGTTTGCACAAAAAAATAAAATTTTGCACACTAAAATTAAAATTTTGCACAATTATGCACACAAAATTTTTTGAAAAAAAACCCTGGGTAAGGTAAAGGTAACCCGCGGATAGGTAGATTATCCTTTGGCGTGTCCGCCCTCGGGTGCGGTGCTCATCTCCGTTACAAAGCCCTGGAGCATCAGGGGTGCCACTTCAAGAGTGACTACATCCGTGGAGGGGGGGCTAGCCCCTCAAGGCATAATGCCCTACACAGACCCCTGTTACCTTCCCACGTTATTGTGGTACCCATTTACCGACCAGATGAGGATGGACTGCTGGGTTGGCAGGAGCAATGTGGCCCAAATCTCTTGCTCAAGGAGACTACATGACCAGGTGGCTGGGATTCGATCCTCCAACCGTCCGATTGGAAATCGAACACCGTAACCACTCGGCCACACTGGCCAGCTCGGTGGCCGGCCGCGGGCCGAGAATTTTGGCGGGCCGGGCCGGGCCGCGTATTTACAAAATCTACCACGTAAATGCACTATGCCAAAGTCTACCCGATTTTTGCACCACCGTTTACAAAATCTACCATGTAAATGCACTATCCTGCTGGGTGCCAAAATCTACCCGATTTTTGCACCACGTATGACAAAATCTACCATATGTAGGCACTATGCACAGTACGTAAGAATTAATGAGTTTCAAATTTGATTCAAATTCAAATTTTTCGAAGGCTTAGATGCCGTTACAGTAAACTTGAAGGCTAAAAGTTAAATTTTAAAAGTTTAAAATGTTTAGGGCAGGGGCTATGACAAGTTTCAGTTTCAGTGGCTATATCTGGGGCTTGTTGCATAAAAATAACAGTGTTAAACGGTTAAATGTTAAACTGTTTATTAAGGGGGTAATGTCGTTTTTGTGGTTTTTGACATTTCAGTGTAATTTTTGCGCCCACACAACTCAAGCTAAAAACGGACTACGGCTTCGAAACTTTAACCACATTATCTTTAGGAAAATATCCCCACCCGTTTTTTCCTTTTCTAAAAATAGTTTGTAGAGTCGGTGTTATGGACTTTTGAAAATTTTAGAGAAAAGTCAAATTACGTGATTTTTGCACGAAAATGGCATTTTCTCAACGTAGAAACGACTTATCAACTATATCAAAAAAACGGGTGGGGATATTGTCAGTGCATAACTGCAAAAAGTTTAGTAGTTGTTGGCTGATCTTGAGTTTCATAACTGTGGCGCAAAAATTAGTCAAAAAAACCGCTGATGGGATGTATTCAAATGATAGCAGCAGTAAAATTGCAAAAGATAGTCTGCTTTTAAATATAGTCTTTTTAAAGCTAGAAGGTGTAAAAAAATGTAAAAAAGACCGCTCTAGTTTTTGTTGAGGTTAAGTGCAGTTATGGTAGTTTAAAAAAACGCCTAAAAACGCAATTACCCCCTCAAGTGCGTCCTAGACCTTTAACCGACAGATAATGTTTCGGTCACTATTCAATTCTCCATGATCGAATGGTGTTTTCGCAATCTCTCTACTAGGTTCCGTTTGTCCGTATGCCTTATTGAAGTATGAATCGAACTATTACATAAAGCAGCCACCTGGGGTAAATTTTGAGTTTTGGACCTTTTTTCAGTACCAAAGAGGCACTAATTATCGTGCTGACATGTCTTGATTCCTGAGGAGGGGGGCACCACCCCTGAAATCAAGGCATAAAAGGGCTATTTCAGCCGGAGTATCGCTCCGGCCGATTAGCTAGGACAGGGAAGAGTGTCATACTCTTCCCTATTATGTACCCTTGGGCATACGGATAAACGGACATAGACAAACAAGCATACGACACACACCAACGTTTTGTCCGTTTTTTCGATTCAAACCATTTAGGGCAACCCAGGGGTGGACGCGGGTCGTGGGTACCCGCGGGTACCCGCGGGTTGGGTTGGGTTGGGTCGGAAAATTTTAGCCGTGGGTCGACCCGCGGGTACCCACTTCAGGCTGCGCGGGTCGAAAAAAATTTTTCTGACCCGCGGAAACTGAAACCTGAAAAAATTGTCGACAAGGGTCCCCCCTTGGTTTTTATAGCCCGGCCAAAAAAATTTCGGATACGTCTCCAATTGACAAAAATTGGTCTAAAATTTTAAAAAATTCTAAAATTTTTTTTCTGGGGGCTGCCGTCCCCAGACCCCTGCAAACTCTGTGGCTTACCATTCCTTGTTGTTAACTTTCATGAAAGCCTATATGCTTGTCTATTAGAGTACATTATGCTGTATTTACTTGTGTAATATACTGTCTGATATGAAGTTCCCACCTTTTGTTTTTATTTTACCTGTCGGAAAATTTTTTGATTACGTCTCCAGTTGACCAAATTTGTCTGAAAATTTAAAAAACCTCCATTTTTTCTGACGGCTGCCGCCGCTAGACCCCCGCAACAGTTAGTTTAATTAATTTAAATGACCAAATTTACATTTTGTTATGTAAGCCACTTCGCCAATAAGTGTAAAAATAATTGTATTCTGGGGGCTGAGGCGCTCAGACCCCGCAATAGTGAGTTTACACAAGTGAGCAAAAAAGTGGACAAGGTGCGACCCCCCTTTTCAAAATCTTGGCTACACGCTTGTGTATAATGTACGTTATGGTTATAACAAAAACGTTAACCACAAAAACGACATTACCCCCTTAATAAACAGTTTAACATTTAACCGTTTAACACTGTTATTTTTATGCAACAAGCCCCAGATATAGCCACTGAAACTGAAACTTGTCATAGCCCCTGCCCTAAACATTTTAAACTTTTAAAATTTAACTTTTAGCCTTCAAGTTTACTGTAACGGCATCTAAGCCTTCGAAAAATTTGAATTTGAATCAAATTTGAAACTCATTAATTCATACGTACTGTGCATAGTGCCTACATATGGTAGATTTTGTCATACGTGGTGCAAAAATCGGGTAGATTTTGGCACCCAGCAGGATAGTGCATTTACATGGTAGATTTTGTAAACGGTGGTGCAAAAATCGGGTAGACTTTGGCATAGTGCATTTACGTGGTAGATTTTGTAAATACGCGGCCGGGCCGAGAATTTTGGCGGGCAGGGCCGGGCCGACACCTCAAAAATGCCGTGCCGCCACCCGCCCGCGAAGGAAACCATAGCGTCGCGTAGATATATGTTACGCCCACAAAATACTGCACTGATTTTGCTGTACACAGCACCATTAGGATGCATAACGTCATTATAACTAAAACTGTGGCTACTGGCTTCAGACTAACACTTACCTTTGGTAAAAACTAAAAACTACCATCCTCACTGATGGCTATTGTACTGTTTTCGTAAACATTGCCACATGAATGGATACGGCTATAAATATTAAGCCACACTGACGTTACCGCTCTGGTTGATGAGCTAAAATGGTTCCAGCAAAGACTGCTGCTCTCCCGACAGTGTTGGCAAATATAGAGCATAGTAAGCGGCCAATAAAGTGTCACGGAAATTAATGCTATAGTTAAAAATCCAATTTCATTCCTCTAATATTTTATGAGCTGACTTATCAATATTCTCATTTCTCTCGTTGTCAACCTGACTTCTTTGTGGTCAATTAATACTTAGAGCCGACAGAAATACGAAAAAGGACAGGCCCAGAGTGCACTACCTCGGCCGACGTGATTATTTTGAAGATCTGCTGTCGCAGCTGTGTGTTGAGCCGTTGTCGCTTGGCCAGAGCAATCAAGTCCAAGTCCCCCCCGGTCTCCACTTCCCCCTTGCCCTGTGCCCCCTCCTGCGTGGGCTGACTGCCACGTGCCCCCCCACTGAACGCCGACCCCACCACCCACCATCGGCCTGCCCCCCTTGTCGCTGCTCGAATGTCCGCCAGCCTCAGGGCCAGGGGCAGTTCAAGGGGCTCTGCAATAAAAAACAACAACACTCATTTTAGCAAAAAGGCTCAAGGTAACCAGCGGATAGACAATGATCCATTTGTCGTGTCCGCCCTCAGGTCATCTCCTTTATCGTCAGGGAAGCCACTTGAAGACTGACTACGTCCGCTATGCCTGATTGGCGGGCGACCTACTGTTGAGCAATGAGCTGAGTAGTTTGAGTGCGTGCGTGGCCTGCTGGGGGTCGTGACGGAGGACTCTGGCCAGGTTGTTGGTTCTGAGGGCCGCCAGGGTCTCCAGCATGAAGGACACACGGCTGGACGGGGACGCCCTGCAAACAGTCACAAGGGCCTGCATTCAGCTGACTTAGTCTGTTCATATATTTGTAATACCTTACTATGTTGACAATATTCTTAACGAATTAATATTCAAAACAGAACACGGTCAATACTAATTGTCAGTTTCACCAGAAAAAAGTTCTACTTTGAAAACAAAGTATTGTCAGTTTTACCAGAAAAAAGTTCTACTTTGAAAACAAAGTTATAATCATCATGCAGTTATAACAGTCAGACAGCTGATGATAGAACTGTTTAGTGACACTTGAAGAAATAAACTATCCCTAAACTGTGTGGGCATTGGTGAGCCACAATGAGCACTATCAGTCACTATAACATCACCCACTTTGGCATTGGTGAGCCACAATGAGCACTATCAGTCACTATAACATCACCCACTTTGGCATTGGTGAGCCACAATGAGCACTATCAGTCACTATAACATCACCCACTTTGGCATTGGTGAGCCACAATGAGCACTATCAGTCACTATAACATCACCCACTTTGGCATTGGTGAGCCACAATGAGCACTATCAGTCACTATAACATCACCCACTTTGGCATTGGTGAGCCACAATGAGCACTATCAGTCACTATAACATCACCCACTTTGGCATTGGTGAGCCACAATGAGCACTATCAGTCACTATAACATCACCCACTTTGGCATTGGTGAGCCACAATGAGCACTATCAGTCACTATAACATCACCCACTTTGGCATTGGTGAGCCACAATGAGCACTATCAGTCACTATAACATCACCCACTTTGGCATTGGTGAGCCACAATGAGCACTATCAGTCACTATAACATCACCCACTTTGGCATTGGTGAGCCACAATGAGCACTATCAGTCACTATAACATCACCCACTTTGGCATTGGTGAGCCACAATGAGCACTATCAGTCACTATACATCACCCACTTTGGCATTTTGTGCAAAGCCCTTACTTCGTCAACTACGCTTACTTTGTCAGTCCTCGCCTCCACAATATTATTGTAAGGTTCGTAAAATTTGTGTGAAAACATTGGTGGTGGCAGGGGCGTAGCCAGGGGGGGGGAATGGGGGGAATTCCTCCCCCCCCCGAAATTTTTTCCGACTGAAATTTTACACAAGGGTCCCCCCTTTGGTTTTTATGGCCCCGCCGGAAAAAATTTCCGATACGTCTCCAATTGACCAAATTTGGCCTAAAAATCAAAAATTTCCATACACTTTTTTCTGGGGGCTGCCGCACCCAGACCCCTGCAACTTTATGACTCAACCTTTCTTGCTTTTGAGTTTCGCTAAAGCGTGTGCATATGTATATGGTTGCGTCGTGCACTATTTATTCGCTTAATACACTATTTAATGCAGTGTTTTAGCTGTTTTATCGCAGCAAAAACGACATTTTTAGTTAATTTGCGGCTCGTAGTGTCAAAAATCTTCTTAAAGTGGTCAAATTTGCTAACTTCTGGACCCTTGTCGGCTCAGCACTTTCGTAGTTTTCGGTGTTTTAAGCTACAATTTTACTTTCGATGCGGCACTGGTCAAAAATCAGCGTTGTTTTTGAAGGAAATATGCTAATATGTGTCGTTTTTTGCGTGAAAATTGCCACTAAGTGTATTTTAGCACATTTGAAAAAAGTCGAAAAGTCATTCCCCCCCCCCGAAATTTTTTTCTCGCTACGCCACTGGGTGGTGGTGTGTTTTTTTACGCACTGCGTCCTGAACCTCGGCTCTGTTGGACCATAGATTCATTAGCCGAAGCTGTTGATCACACATCAACTTCTATAATATGCTTACTATGCAAAAATCTGCACTTTAGAAGTGCCCCCCCTCTTTTAAACCGAACAATTAATGCCAGCTGACTCACTGACAACTACTGTGGGCCCTCTGTTGCAGCTGTTGCAGGATCTGGGCCAGCCTGGCCGGGTTATCCTTCCTCAGCTGCGCGCCACAGTGGTGCAGCACCGACAGCACTCCGTCCACCGCACCCTCCGATGGCACCGCCGCCCCCATCTCGCCCAACAAGTCCACCAACAAATCACTGTGGCTCACCTCAAATTATTCCAAATTCTACATGGCGGTCTCATTTTTACTCATCTACTCAGTGTGCTGCACTCTTGATGGCTGCAATTTGTTCTTTTAATAATGAAATCATAAGTTTCGTTTAGTCTCTTTTTGCTTACGGAAAAACTTACACCACAAACACACAAGACTTAAAAGATAAGCGCTGGACTGCACTGAATCGGATTATTAACTGACAATTTGCTAAATTACAATTACAGCACATACGCGATGTTAACTATTGAGTTTTAGTTGACTACTTAAACACCTACAAACAAACTACCAACACAATAGCCATAATGCCTGGTGGCTGGCTGGGTTTTACAGAAGGAACTTGAACATTAATTAGTCCACGTGAAACACGAGATTATAACCAGCACCAGAACACAACAAAATGTGACATCTCACCCTATTGGACAACAGTTCCAAGCCTCTGAATGAAGAGCTTCAATAATTAACAACTCACCTTCAGCAGGTACAAATAGGCCAATAACTTCAGGGCATTTTCATTCCACTGCCCTTCTTGTGATCCAGAGTCTAATTGGCCAACAATTTTTTCCAGCAAAAAAGCACCTACAATACTGACAACTTGGCAAATTGTCGGCCACGAAATGACTGACTCAAACTTTTACAATCGCCCTGACACTGACGACTGACCACTAAAACAACATCAGCCAAGACCCCCCTCCCCTCTTCCCGCACTTCACAGTTATATACCATCATGGCCTAACGATGCATAACTAAAACAAAGGTTTTCAGTTTACACTAAAAAGTACAAAAGTTTGCCTAATACTGCTCAGCTGCCTGTGGCTATTTCCCTTCCATATCGTGTGTGCTGCGCCCTACCGATGTAGTCAGAGGAGAGCAGGTTGTGCAGCAGGGCGATCAGTGTGGCGTGCTGAATGACCATCCGATCCGGCACTCCCGAGCCCCAGGCGCAGCACGAGTCCCACAGCACTCGCCACAGCACCGCCTTCACATCTAACAAAAATATTATCATACACTAACTACTACTCACCTACTTTAGTACTCTTAGCTACTTAAGGTGGTAGTTTTTGTGATTTCTATGTAAACTTTGCGCCCCTCTAAGTAACGAATGATGCTTGAGCACGAATTTTTGGCACACTAATGTAAAGGTCAAAATCCCCAGGCATGTCTCTCACTTTTTCAAAATTTTACCTGTGGACTTTTTTTACAGGATTTTGTGAATAATACGTTTAGTTTTCGGTGCTTTTGTCTTTAAAATATTTTCTCAGCAAAATGACTAGTAATCCAAAAAGTGAGGGAGATGCCTGGGGATTTTAGACGTGTCGAAAACCTTACCAACTTTCAGCTCCAACTGTTAATCGTATGATTCATAGCTGTGGCGCAAACTTTTAGTAAAGAAAACTTGAATTTTGAAAAGGACCTTTTTTTAAACGCCTGTCCTGAAAAGAAAACAAAAAGTTGTCTTTCAATACATACGATACTTTTAGGCACAAAATAGTTCTACTTGTGCAAAAGATCGCATGCGATATGTAGCTGTAAACACCGCGCTATGGCCTTCCAGAAAAACACCTAAAAACGCAATTACCCCCTTAAGAAAAGTACATGTTTTTCTCTTTTTTCTTTATTTTGGCGGGTAAACGAGAATAGGACTGTTTGTATAGCTATTTGAATCTCTGCTCATCTTCGATACATACATCCTTCTGCACAGTGGGACATACACGAGCAGATGGATGAACCACCATCGGGACAAAATCAACAGCACATATCACCCGCACATAAAGAAAACATAGTTCGTACGTTTATTCAAGCTCTGCGGAAATTCTGGGGCATATTATGGACAATCGGACAGACGTCTCCAAAAGTATAAATAGCACCTTTGCTAGCATTATGTCTACTGTATATCCCGATGCCCGTTATCCTTGAAAGATGAGTCGAAAAAAGTACAAAACGCACTTGTTCACGTTTCGAGTCCTGCTGAAATATGAATAGTATCCCGTTTCTAAGTATGAGTTAACTCAAACGAGTCAAAAAAATTGACGCTAATGGTCCTTAATTTCGAAAATGACTACCATATTCGAATAATCCTGAAAAGGATTAGTCATAATAATAGTATATACCGTGTCTGGGTTTGCTTTGGTATGTCTCCAAGATGGCGTTACAGGTAGACCACAGAGTGCCTTCGCTTAGACTAAAACAAAAAATGACATAATACACATACGACATAATACACACTGACGTAACACGACATTAAACCAGTCATGGCTTACTTACTGACAAGCAATTCTGCCATTGACACAACCTCAATGAATGTGGTGACAATCCCTAGGTTACGTCAGGTAACGGAAAAGACAATTCTGACAGATCCAGATTTGGAATGCGCAGCTCATGTTCGACAATATTCCATTCACTGTCGAAAGTGTCAACTGCCCACACCCTCACCCCCCCAATGGATGAAGCAGAAGCACAAACCGAAAACAGAGGACGCATCAGAGAAACAGCGGGGGGGGGGGGGGAGGGCAGGTCCTCAAGACTTTCACAAGTCTATAACCGCACAGTTTCTGCAAAAAAAACAGGGGGGGGGTACCGATTGATCAGCCCCTTGAACTGACGCTGCAGCTGGTGCCTGAGCGCCGAGTTCTCCTCCTCCTGCACCAAGCCTGCCCCCCCTGCCACCGCCTCTGTCTCTCCGCCAATCCTACGACCATAAATGTCTGTTTTCACCACAGCTGTTGCTTCCTCAGCCCCGTTGCTGTCTAAATATAAAAAATTACTGAAGGTTTCGAACCAACGCCAGTGGCCCAGTTTTCATACAAACGGTTTCGAAATTCTGCGTAATGACAAACAGAAAAGGTACGGACACGTATGGACGAAACCTATATACGTTCAGAGCTTTCTGAGACACCATCCTGTTGATCGGAAATATCACTGAGCATGTGTTGATCAGCAGTGCTGGTAGACGCCCGAGGCTGCGACGGCTTGTGCCCAAGTCCCTTTTCCAGCACTTCACTCTCGTAGTTATCTTCAATTTCTCGGCAGACATCTAGCACGTCTAAATAAAAAACACAACCTTTCTATATCAGTCATCAGAAACTAAGCACGACAAGCTAAAATCTTGTTGTGCACTGAACAAAATATTGCACCAAACCAAAAAGTATGCTTTTCTTGTATTTAAATTTAAACGGTTAGCTATTTGTAATAAAAACTGTTGATTAATGATGTGTATAGCCTTTTTATTTGACGAATGTTAAAACTTTCTAAAATTGTCATATCGTCCTGATGTATATAACGTTTTGAGGAAGGCAGGGAAAGATCGATCCGAGTACAGAGGGGTGGGGGGTGCACAAAACCTTCACCCTCCCCAGGCTTGTGGAACCACGTACTTCAGCTGTATATACAAAGCACACAATTAGATGTTGTAATTGAGGGAGGGGATACACAGTGTTTCACACTGACTTTCTTTGTTGCTCCAACTGCTGCTGCTTTAAATATGTCAGAATGAGACGAGAAGGGAACTAGTGAAATAATCATATGGGAATAAATCGCTGCAGTGTCTTACAGTCCAGCCCGTCAGCAACGAAGGATTTTGGCAAATGTTGGCTTTTCCTTTTGTTCAGCTTCAGCTGTTTTTCCAGTCGCTTGATTGACCTTTCCTCTTCTTCGATCCACACGCACTGTTGCTTGCGACGCACAGCTGCTGCCTGAAAAAATAATACTGTACTTGAAAAAACCAATAGTTCCTTACAACTTTTAGACAATATTAAAAACTAATCGCAATATAATCATTTATATATATACATCGTGACGTTTAACACCGCACCTGAACCCAATTACGTATAAATCCGAAGTTGCTGAATCCTGAAAAGTTCTGAATCACGCAGAACATGTATAAATACCTGTTTTTTGTACTCTTCATAACAGGGTTCGTCTTGCTCATCAGCATCGCCAAGGCGACTTGATTTGTGATCAGCGACCAAGTCAACTGATTTTGCAGGAATCGTCTTCAATATTCCCTTCCGTTGTTGAACAGTCGCCGAACCGACACTTTTTTCGTCCTCAGTTGCAACCTGGAACAAACTATATGTATTACATACATTACGTACATAATATATACTACACTACTACTACAATTAACTGATGCGAATTGCGAACTAAAACATAATATATGTAGTACATATATTATGTTTTAGTTCGCAATTCGCATCAGTTAATTTGCAGTGGCTACAGCCCTCATGCTCATACCAAGTTGAAGTATAAAAATAATACCTAAATCAACGCTTATCAACATCAAAATTCCCACGTTAACTGGCATATTTTTAGGCAAAATTTTATGGGGGGGGGGCTCCGGACCAAACAGGGGGCGGGTACTCCACGAATTCAACCTGTGGTGCTTGTTTCTGCAAGATGCGCCACGATAACGGATGGTTCAGCAATCGCCGACATCGCCCGACGCCACGCCATCTCCCCCAACAAACTCACTTGAATTACTGATGGCCAGCTAAACGAGAAGGGAGGGGGAGTAGGAGTATGTATATAAATAGGAGGGTAGACAAACAGGCTTCCAGATGGTCTAGAAACTTCCAGTTAGATCGTTTCAGCGTGTGATCGATTATTGGCCACTTACTCAGCTCGCTGGCTCGATTCTTAAATCCGATTCCATTTATTGTGCTCAAACCGACCGTTTACGAAGAAGACGTGGGTAGTGCTATTGCGCCCACCTGTTCCTGATTATTGCTGGACTGTAGTTTGTGGCCGAAGCCAGTCATCCATATCGTCGACCATAGTATATAATCACTATCCAGTGCAGTGTAACCAATTGACGACGACCCATCCACCCTACTGTCACATCAGCATCATGTTATCGGTGGCCTCCCATTTACTGTCGCACCCCCACGGACTCCAGCGTACCGATCAATCAGCACCTCCCGGCGGCACCACACTCCAGGGCGACATACCATTCACCGCCTCAACCCAGATCCAGTGGTCTCATCTTAACGGTGAGCATATTCTCTTCTGTGTTGTGACGTATATAGTCTCCACATCACCCCCTCCCCCTGCCCCTACCAGTAACAATATGCCAGAGTTAACGTATATACAGTGCAAAATTGTTCATAATAACCTGCATGTGTACCAGTAGCGTAGCCAGAATCAAGTTGAGGGAGGGGCCAACGTGCCTTGTTGCCCGAAAATTTTTCTAAGTTTGTCTACCGGGGGGTGGGGGGGGGGGTGCTACGCGACCCAAATTTTTTATCCGAGGAGGGGACCCAAATCGCTGAGAGGGGGGGGGGGGCAAAACCGCTGAGGGGGGCTCTGGCCCCCCGGGCCCCCCCTGGCTACGCCACTGGTGTGTACATGTCTATAAATTACTATTGGCACAAAATCCTGCCGAATATATATTCAAATTTCCTAGTCGGCGATAAGGTAACCACAAAATGACCAATCACCAACTTGATGTCGACGAGATTTTTTGGCCAACCGGCGACGCTCTTTGCGACCGATGAGGCGGGAACGCCCTTTTCGGCCTTCTGTTGGTTGTTGACCGATTCCAAGATCTGAATAGATTTTGGCAGAAAATTTCTTTAAATTCTGCTTTGCTTTACCAGCTGGTCGCATTAGTATTTTTAGTTTCTGAAATAAAGTTTTCTGTTAAAATATATATATATATTTTCAGAATTCAGAGACCTTTTTCGGACTTCATGCCAACGTAAGGACTAAGGAAAAGAAAAATCATGAAACCTACACAGCATAGATGCACTTAGGGGGTATATATATATCATCCACCCCCACTTCGGAGGGCGGCACCCCCACTCAGACTGTAGACACTCGGGTTAAATGCAGTTGGGAGGGGAAGAGTGGACCTATTTTTTTAGTAGAGCACCTTGAGGGAAATATTTCTGCTTCAAGAACCCCTATATATTTCATTTTTGAGATTTTCTGAGATACGACCCCCCGAAAAATGAACCCTGAGTGGGGACGTTTTTGCAACTTTTTTGGAAAGCCGTGTTTTTTCCGAACTAAAAGTGTTTAAACTGCAGTCAGAATAATGTTTCTATACAATTTTTAAATATTAAAACGAAGGCAATTTGAGCCCGTTCATTCCCAAAAATTGGCCTAATCCACCAGAATCGTCCAATCTTTGACAAAATTAAAACTTGAACTCAATTTAGGATTGGGCTTAGGCTTAGTATCAGGCTTAGGCTCAGGCATATAAACATTAACCAGGGTTGTGCACCTGAAAATTTTCCGCGGAAAAAAAATGAAAAATTTTCCGGGGGTCCGGAAAAAAAAGAAAAAATGGAAAAAACTTACAGACTGAATATAAAGCTCAAAAGCATCATAAATCATGCATTTTGACGTTTGAGCATTATTAAGTTAAAAAAGTATGTACGTACAGCTCGAACTTTTTCTTGTCAATTAACGGTCTCAGTGACTTTACTACAGAATGTACTTTTTTGAAAAACGTTGGTTTGGTTGGATACGTTTGAATGCTGCCAAAGTAATGTATTATATTAACATGCACTACGTATATTATAGCAAGAGTATTATACTGAAAACGGGCTGTCGATATCTAAATTGGGCTTTGGGCATGACCGACATAAATAGTTCCATCGTCCTATTGCCCACATGACATAGTGTAAGGTGATCAGCTAATGCTGGCGGTTGTGGTTTATCCATCCATTTCTTTTTGGACAATTTAAAAATTCCGAACAACAAGAGTAGTTTTAGTGCAAGGATATACAAAATGCCACCTCATGAAATCTACACATGTGTTTACTGTTCACTCTAAATCAGACATCCTTTGTTAGCAACAACGGGTGACGTGACAGCAATATATATACATCGATAGGTTTTTTCTCTGCCCCAGCTTATTTTTTCGCAAAAACCTCATGTCACCACTCACCACCATAGTATATTGGTAGAAAGTCTGATTTGGAGGAATGGATGCTGGGTGAACCTCCGGGACAGGGTTGGCAACTAATAACCATTTACAGTTTGAAAGAAGGGTAACTGACAAGTGGCGTAGCGAGGGGGGCCCTCAGCGGTTTTGGCCCCCCCTCGGATAAAAAGTTTGGGTCGCGTGGCACCCCCCCCCCCACCCGGTAGACAAACTTCGAAAAATTTTCGGGCAAAAAGGCACGTTGGCCCCTCCCTCAACTTGCAACTTGATCCTGGCTACGCTACTGTTAAGTCTTGAGGTTTGCCACCGAGACCGAGACCGAAACTGCCAACCCTGCTCCGGGCGTGCTCTTGTTAGGCCATACGTTATCCGTTGCCTACTACAAAAACTGACTAAAAAACTTTCGAATCTTTCAACATGCAGATTTTTGAAACATCAGTGGTGGTTCAAGTCAGTGGTTAAAGACCTCGAAACTGAACTATTTCGATTGGGCTTACTGTTCAAATATTTATATTTAAAACTTGTGATTATCACCGTTTGGCCAGGGGCTTCAACCTTACAAGTCTTACAATTTAACATTTGTAAGTGCTAAATCAGGTGATTTGTAATGAATTTATATAATGAATCTAAGTGCGAATCAGCTGATTTTGTACTTGCAATTGTTACAATTGCAAGACTTGTAAAGTCGAGCAACAGGCCCCAGGATACACTGGATTTTTCCATGCGAAACAGAAAGGAATTTCTTCAAATCAGTCCTTGTGTTTACCTAGTTTTCTCGACGTACAGCTCACACACAGCCCTAGAAAAGGAAAACTACGGTGTTTCTTCAGTATAGTCAGAGGAGGTAAAAAAATACGATCAAAAACATAAAAAATACACCCCCCTCCAAGAAAAACCTCAACAGGTATATGCCTGTTGAATACCTACAAAGGAAGCACTATATACTAGTTCTACATTACTTAAACGTATTACCTAGTCATGATCTGTCGTTAGCTTATAATACGAAGCTGACGAAATCATGCCCCCAAAATATGGCTCATTTTACAAGAGCCAACAAAATTTTCACAAGCTTCTCTTGTCGCGTGGTCTAGCTGTTTTCCGACACTAAGTTGCGCATATGGCATAGTCAACTACCCTTCTTGCAAACTGTGAATGGTTCTTGTCTATTGGTACTGGTTGGCGCCTACGGGAGCCATATATATTTTTTTACCCCCCATTTTTGGTCGATTTGCGGGGAAAAAAATACGGATACTTTTTGCCTTCATTTTTGTTTTTAAACCAAAACAACTTCATTTGCTTAAAAAAGTAAGCACAGGAAAGTGCTACGGCCTCCAAGTGTACTACGATCACCGACTGCTAACAGAGCGGTTCCAGCTACACTAGGGTGTTCAAATTATGAGCTCAGCTACATAAATACACATACAGACGCACATATGCCCAAGATGCTAAACTGATGATAATATTGGTTATTCACTCCTTAAAATACAAAATCTGGGAACAATATGTTGTACAACACTATTTGAATATTGACAGCAATGAAGGGAAATTTAACTAATTTAAGACTACATTTAAGTATGCAAAAACAATCAAGCAGGGCGTCACCACAAATTTTAGCGTTCCGCGGTACAATTTTCACGTCAAATGATTCAGTTTACCGCAAAAAAATCATACGTAAACGGAAAAAATTTTGAAAAAAAATTTTCAAAAAGAGTGTAGTGTAAAAAGTAGTTGTGGTGTTCTTGGGGCTTTAATTTCAGTGGCCTTTTCTTTTATGTGCGAGTTTAATTAAAAAAATGAGTAAGTTTGAGTTGAGTTTCACAACGGTTGAAGCATTTTGGACTGCGTTCCTGGGATGAGTCAGAATCGACCCGTATTTTTTTCCCCGCGACCGTATTTTTTACCCCCCAAATGGCGGTAAAAAAATACGTTTATTTTTCGATTTACATAAAATTAGTAATTCAGAGAGAAAAGTTTAATATGTGGTTTTGTAGAGCAACTCCGCAAGGTATTGTCGGAAAAAAGTTTGCCCGAGAAACTTAATCCAGGAAAGCAAAAAAACCTTGTACTCATATTTTGTATTTTTTTTACCCCATCTGACTATAAACAGTGGTCACTGGATGTAAATATAAAAATTTTTGATACACCATGGAAAATTTTCCGGCCTTCTTTTTCCGGAAAAATATCAACCCTGACAAACAAACAAGTGAGTTTACTGGACGTCTAAGTATATATATACCAAACATGTGCGTACATACATGCCAAAGCATCACGTCCAGAAGGTATCAGCCAGGCGCTGTAACTTCTAGATGCAGTTAAACATACAAAATAAACATACACAGACTATACAGCACTTATTCTACAGAGGTATATACTCGTACAAAAACCATAAACTCAATCAATACATAGTCTACATATATACTCTATACTTGATCGTTAAATTGAAATACAAGAACTTACATATAATAAATTATATATACATATACAGTCATATAAACATACCCACATACATACACACAAATATATACACATCATAACATGGGCAAGACCCAGGATTCACCCGGGATTTTCCCGGGTGGACCGCGCGACCGCGCAGCGAAAGGAGTTGGACCGCGCAGCCCGAGCGGAGCGAGGGCTGCTTTGCGTAGCTATAAGGACCGCGCGCATAACGGACGTGAGAGTTGACTGCGCAGTCTAACTGTAGATTGATTGCACAGTCAAAATTAGAGATAAACTGCGCAGTCAGTAAGATAGATTGTGCAGCCAATTAATAGTTGGCCTGCGCAGTCCAAATCGTCTGCGCAAGCGCAGTCAAACTAGAGCTAGACTTGGCACTGCGCAGTCAGTAGGATTGCGCAGCCAATAAGAGTTGGACCGCGCAGTCCAAAACTACAAATAGTCCGCGCAGTCCAACTCTTAAATGACTGCGCAGTCCAACTCGAGATTGATTGCGCGGTCCCCCCTTTGGTTTTTATTGCCCGGCCGAACATAATTTTAGATACGTCCATACATGTATGAGGGGGGGAATGGGGGGGGACCCCCCTGTCCCGACGTAGACAAGTAAAACAACTAAGCCGCAGGATAACAAATGCTCACCGAAAGATTGGTCGAGTGAGCTGGGGAGAATCTCAGAGAACGACAGAATAGACTTGGCGATCTGACCCGGTTCGTGTCTAGACGCGGAAAGCCTCAGCTAATCATATCGGACAATGCTCCTCAGTTCAAGGTGGTCAAATTGGTTGCTGATAAGGTGTGGCATGCCGTTTTGACTGACCCACAAGTGCAAGGATATGTTTCCGAGAAAGAAATACAATGGAAATTTATCACCGAGCTTGCCCCATGGCAAGGAGGTTTTTATGAGCGCCTTGTGGGCCTGGTGAAGGCGGCTCTAAAAGTCAGAATACGCAGGCGGTTACTAAGCTGGCAACAGTTCACGACTCTGGTAACTGAAGTAGAAGCCATGGTGAACAGCCGTCCAATCACATTTGTGCACAGTGATTTTGGCTCCGGGCTGCCGCTGCGCCCAGTGGATTTTTTGACTGAACTTCCAGTGGGGATCCCTGCTCCAGATGCAAATGTTGAAACTACTGATTTGGGGATAGTCGGCCGACAGGTGTTAAATTATTGGAAGTGCAGGAAGCGCCATCTAGATGCTCTGTGGGTTAAATGGTATGATGATTACCTCACCAGTTTGAGAGAGCGGGGTCGAAACAAACATCGGGGTTGCAGAAGCGAACGCCAAGAAACGCCGCGGCTAAATCAGATTGTCTTGGTTAAAGAGGCCGATGTACCTAGAGGAAACTGGAAACTGGCGAAGGTTGTGCGGCTGGTTGTCAGCAACGATGGCATGATTAGATCGGCAGAGATTCAGTTACCAAATCAAGTAGTTATCAAGCGTGCAGTCAACCACCTTTTCCCTCTCGAGATTGAGCCGGAAACAGCCGCGGCCGAAGCTGACCTGGGACAGGTTGGTGACACGCAGAATTCGCCAGCAAATGGCGAAGAAATTTTTGGATTTACTGAAGATGAAGTGCAGGCGGCTCTGCGAATGTACCGTGATGAAACCAATGCCTCGTTGAATGACAACGAGGAAACAGCAACTGTCGCCAGTCCGGCGGTCCTGAAATATGTCCGCGCTGCGCGTCATGCTTTGCGGGAAGGCCAGACTAATGTAGCCTTCACCGTTGCGTTTGTGGCCCGAGGTCAATAACCTCTGGTGACCCTCCTGAACCTGAAGTGGCCTCTAGCCTCCCTTTTTGTGAAGCCTTTTGGGGGGGGGGTGTCGCGATGCGAGACGAACTTGGTGGATGTTAGGTTCCGGGTTAGTGGTGCCGTCCCGTTCAGGAGGAGTTTATAGGGGACGGATGCGAGTGTACATTTGTCGTGTACATATATCTGCTTGTATATATACATGTTGACCTTTGGACTTTATTATTTGTTTGTGTTTATTAATGGTAGGGCGACGTTGGTTCCGCCCAGGACATTGTTGGTGTGCCGTTTTTGGTTGATAGAATTGATTACAGCCTTGGGGGATCGATTCTATCAACCAAAAACGGCACACCAACAATGTCCTGGGCGCAACCAACGTCGCCCTACCATTAATAAACACAAACAAATAATAAAGTCCAAAGGTCAACATGTATATATACAAGCAGATATATGTACACGACAAATGTACACTCGCATCCGTCCCCTATAAACTCCTCCTGAACGGGACGGCACCACTAACCCGGAACCTAACATCCACCAAGTTCGTCTCGCATCGCGACACCCCCCCCCCCCCAAAATCGAGGACCCGGGGGGAGGGTCCCCAAATTTTGGTCAAAATTTAGAAAAATGGCACTTTTTGGCGAAATTTTTAGAAAATTTTGCAAAATTTAGGGTATTTTTGGTCGATCTGGGGTCTGGGGGGAGGGTCCCCAAAATTTGGCCGGAGAGGACCCCCCAAAATTTTGACCCCGTTACATGTATGGATACGTCTCCATCTCCAATTGACCAACTTTGGCTTAAAAATAAAAAAAATTTTAAATTTTTCTGGGGACTGCCGCCCCCAGATCCCTGCAGCTTCATAGCTTACTACCTTGTTATCATCTTTCATCAAAGCCTATGCTATGTATATTATGCACAAGTATATACATCATGCTGTGTTCATATGTAATATAGTGGTGCGGGGGAAAAACCCTACGCGTTTTGCGGGGGAAAAAACCCTAGTGCTTCCTGGCCGAACCTTTAGACATAGGCCCACAGATGTACATGGGGGGGTCTGGGGGGGGGGGGGGCCAGCCCCCCCCCCCCCCCCCCCCCCCATTGAAGAAAACGGGACAAGCCCCCCTCAGATTTGACTTACCGGGACAAGCCCCCATCCTTGATGCTGAAAAAAAGGTGCCCGAACACTAAAAAATTGCCCCAGATCACCGTAAATGCTTTAAAAATGGGCAAAAAGCTGAAAAATTTCTAAAAATAGCCAAACTTTGCCAAAAATACCCCATAAAATTTTTGCGTTTTTGTCCGCTCAAGCCCCCAAAAAGTCGACACAGTTTTTGAGTATGTATATAGGTGCAAAGCGCATCCCAAACTGACTTAACACACCCTTAGTACCACTTAAATCCAAGAATAGTACACGCGGGCGGTGTTTGTCCACCGTTTCTAACGTAATAAGCGCCAAAATCTGTTTTTAATGCTTTTTATATAGTCAGATGGGGTAAAAAAATACAAAATATGAATACAAGGTTTTTTGCATTATTGCTGGATCAAGTTTCTCGGGCTCCAACTTTCTTGCAACAATACCTCGTGGAGTTGCTCTACAAAACCACAAATTAAACTTTTTTCTCGGCATTACATACTAATTTTATATAAATTGAAAAATACACGTTTTTTATCCACATTTTGAGGGAAAAAATACGGTCGCGGGGAAAAAATAGGGGTCCATTCGGCGTAACTGAGGCGGGGGCACAGGAGGAAAATTATTTCCAGAAAAAAACTAGATCGTAAAAAATTATCTGGTTTTTTCTGGTTTTTTTCTAACTTTTTTCTAGTTAGAAAAAAACCAGAAAAAATTACCTAGTTTTTTTCTAACTTTTTTCTAACTTTTTTCTGGTTTTTTTCTAGTTTTTTTCTAACTTACGATCTAGTTTTTTTCTGGTTTTTTTTTGACTTTGTCAAAATACGATCTAGTTTTTTTCTGGTTTTTTTTAACTTTTTGCAGATTTGCCCCAAATCGGTTTTCAATGTTTTTGGAGTACTTTTACGCCCTTTTTGTCATTTGTTTTAGTCTTTTGTGTCTGTAATTCCCATTGTAATGCATTATTTTAGCTCCTATCAGTCGTTCATATCTAGCCTAACTGCATTTTATGTATTTAATATCTTCATTCAGCATTCAGCTTCATTGCCCCGCCATTAAGGGGGCGCTCCGGGAATCGGGGTTTACATCGAAAACTAGCAAAAAATTGACAAATGTCAAACTTTACTATTCATATACGTACTATGGCACAAAAGAACACTGGAGGCAAAATTTCAAATCACGTGATCATGTCACGTGACTCCCAGAGCACCAAACGTGAGTAAATTTTCGGCAAACGATAACTCTGCTTATACATCACGTATAGTCACACTTTATATACCAAAATGTAGCTTATGTGCTTCTCTAGTTGAACATTATTTTGGTTTTTAACATTTATGTCGGGTTTGGATAAAAAATGTCATTATGTGTTTTCGAAGTCGAAGTCTGAGCAATAAAATTCATATAAAAAAATTCCTAAGCTTTATTTTGAAAAACTAAAAAATTGTTCAACTGCGCAGAGCCTAATGCTATAACTGTGCAAAATTTTGTAGAAAAATATTTAACCAGCATTTTATAGTCGAATGCCGAAAAATTGGTTTTGTATTCACACAGCCTGCATTTGAGTCTGCTGCTTCTGAAAATGGTTTCTTATGCGAATTTTTTGCACAAAACGCAATAAAATTGTTTAAATTTTTCATTACGACTAATAAAATCTACGTAAAGTCTGTTTGCAAAACCTCAGAAAGCGTTGATGCACTGGCTTACTTGCTGAATTTGTGTAAAAGTCGAGTAAAATCAGTAAATTGTCCAATTTTTTCCAAACTTTTTGATATGGAGATATGCACGTCAAAACATCAGAAATAGTATTCTGGGCAACTTTCCTTCAAAAATTATAGGTCATTTTGGCTGTTTTTAAAAAATACGGCCCAAATCCTTGATTCCCGGAGCGCCCCCTTAAAGTCGAAACTCCCATGTGG